>AWOL01S0026958.1:18323-50497 GCA_000715115.1 Nicotiana otophora | reverse complement strand
GGTTCTATTCCCTCAAGTCAAGGTTAATCACGACACTTACCTCGCTTTGCAAATTCCAATCAACTACTCAACCATAACTTTTCCTTTAAAATTTATCTCCGAAAGCTTCAAATCTATTCACAAACAATTCGATATATTCAATACTAATCATATGAATTAATTCCATATGAATTTACAAATTTTTCGGATAAAAATCTAAAATTAATTTAAATATTCAACAGTGGGACCCACATCTCAAATTCCGTAAAAATTTACGAAATTCGAACACCCGTTCTGATACGAGTTCAACCTTATAAAAATTATCCAATTCCGATATCAAATGGACCTTCAAATCTAAATTTTTCGTTGTTGGAAAGTTTTACAAAAATTCCAATTTTTTCCATCTAAATCCGAAATAAATAATGAATATAGACATGAATTTGTGAAATATAATCACTTTTGGTTATAGAACACTTACCCAATTCAAAGTCGTGAAAAAAAATCCTTTGGAATCGCCAAAATCCGAGACTTAAAACTCAAAAATGAGTAAAAATGGCTAAGACCCGATTTTATATATTCTGCCCAGCATTTTCGCATCTGCGGCCTATATTTTTGCATCTGCGGTCTCGCATTTGCGAGACAAAGCTCGCATTTGCAGAAGAGGGGATCTTGACCAGTGGCCGCATCTGCGCCCAAAATTGTCGCACTTGCGACATCGCAGAAGCGCACAAGTGACCGCAAAAGTGGTCGTCCTCGCAGAAGCGGCTTGTCCATCGCTGATGCGGTTTCGCACATGCGCTCATTTATTCCCAGAACCGGAGCTCGGCAAGGCTGTCCAGTGTCGCAGAAGCGACTGGTATTCCGCAGGAGCGGCCACACACCTGCGCATAAAATGTCGCAGGTGCGACACAATAGAACCTGCACTGGGCAGTAGGTTCCAATTGCTCTGTGGCTCGTCCGAAACTCATCTGAGCCACTCGGGACCTCGTCCGAATATTCCAACAAGTCCAAAAATATAATACGGACTTACTCGGGGTTTTAATTCACGTCAAACAACATCAAAATTACAATTCACACCTCGATTCGAACTTTGAGTTTTAAACTTTTTAATTTGCAAATCTCATGCCAAAACATATCAAATGAATCCAGAATGACTTCAAATTTGGCACACAAGTCATAAATGATATAACAGAGCTGTTCAAATTTCCAGAATTAGATTCTGGCTCCGATATCAAAAAGTCAACCCTATGGGCCATGGTAAAATTTGAAAATCTTTAGCCTTTAAATTGCTAGTTCCGTTAAATGGTCATAACTTGAGCTAGGAACCTCCAAATTAAATTTCGGGCATACGCCCAAGTCCCAAATTACGATACGGACCTACCGAAACTATCAAAATACTGATCCGGGTCTGTTTGCTAAAAGAGTTAACCAAAGTCAACTCACTTGAGTTTTAAAGCTCTATTTCACATTTTAATCCATTTTTCACATGAAAACTTTCTGAAAAATTTTACGGACTGCGCACGCAAGTCGAGGAATGATAAATGGTACTTTTCGAGGTCTTAGAATATATAATTACTTATTAAATTTAAAGATGACATTTTGGGTTATCACAGTGATGACGGTTGCTTAATAAATAAAATATTTTATATCATCAAATAATAATGCGAGTTGTCCAAAATACATGATGAAAAAAGTAATCTTAGCTAATACAATATGTCGATCAATTAAATGAGATATTGATTGTCAAGATGATACTAGCAACTATTATAGTATTACTAGGAAGATACTTAAATACTTTGCAACAAATGACCTTTCACCACATAAGCTCCTTGTGATAAGATAATAACTTAATAATCGGATGGGTAAAGTGACATAATAAAGCAAAAAACGTTTGTTATATGAAGTTATAGAAAGAAATATCTTTTCAATTTATCTTTTAATAATAGCGAGAGATACACGCGCAAAGCACGTACATAAAGACTAGTCTATACTATATTAAAAGCACGAAGGCCCTTAGCAAAATATCGTTCGCCTTTTTTACCCTTTAAATATAGAGTTCACACTAGACAAAATAGTCATTTGATTATTTTTTCTAAAATTTTGGATTCTAAAATCAACTAAAATTATTGTTATTAATTATTTCGTTATATAAACAATGTAAAAAGTCCTAATATTTAGGACTTTAAAAAATTAAAATTTAGTACTTATATAGGTGTGCAAGCGAGTACATGTTTAGGGAAGATTACTAACGATGCATTGAAATATCTAAACTTCTTTTTGAGAACTTTTATAAGTGTGACGTGCAAAAGCACACATTTTATAAATTTAGTGTATATATCCGAAACAAAAAGTGTACAGACATATTTTTAATTTTAGTTAATGTAACGACCCGACCGGTCGTTTTGAGAATTTGAGCCCCGATCCCCTAATATCTACTTTTTTCATATTTATTTCTGCTTTTGGAATTTGCCGGAGTGTTTGGTTATGAAATTCGGGGAGTTTTGGGACACTTAGTCCCTAGTTGTGAGTTTAAGCTTTAGAGTTTGGACCATAGTCGGAACTGTATGAAGACGGATCTGGAATGGAATTCCGATGAGTTCGTTAGCTCCGTTGAGTAATTTTGGGGTTAGGAGCGCGTCCAAAATATGTTTTGGAGGTCTGTAGTAGATTTAGGCTTGAATTGGCGAAAGTTAGTTTTTCGGTGATTTCGGCCGATACTGGAAATTTTGATATCGAGCTCGGAATGGAATTCTGAAAGCGGCTGTAGGTTCGTAATATCATTTGTGATCTGTGTGTAAAATTTGAGGTCATTCGGACTAGATTTGATGTGGTTCGGCATCGTTTGTAGAATTTGGAAAATTTTAAATTCTTAGGCTTGAATCCGTGCTTAATTCATGATTTTGGTGTTGTTCGACATGGTTTGAAGGCTCGACTAAGTTCGTATAGTATTTTAGGATTGGTTGGTATGTTTGGTTGAGGTCTCGGAGGCCTCGGGTGTGTTTCAGATGCTTAACAGAATGAACTTAGACTTAGAGGAATTTTTGGAGTTGCTGATTCTGGTGTTTTCGCACCTGTGGTGGGGAGTCCGCAGGTGCGGCCTCGCAGAAGCGAGGATGGGATCGCAGGTGCACTTTTAGGCCAGGGAGTCAGTAGTCGCAGATGCGACGAGTGAGCCGCATCTGCGGAAGGGTAGTCGCAAATGCGGAGGTGTGAAGGACCCATGGTTCCGCAGAAGCGGATGATTGAGCGCAGAAGCGCATCCACAGGTGCGGACTCATGCGCATAGGTGCGGACCCAACCCAAGTAAGTAGACTTCGCACCTGCGATGGATTGTCCGCAGGTGCGTGACCGCAGGTGCTGTCCTAGGTCCGCAGCTGCAGAAATCGCTGGGCAGAAAAGAGGATTTCGAGGGTTTGAAATTTCATAACACAAAATTCGATTTAGAGCTCGGTGGGAGACGATTTCTAGAGGGATTTTGAAGTAAAACTATTGGGTAACTTATTCTAACTCTATTTTGATCATAATACATTTATCTATTGTTGTTTTCCTCGTCTAATTAAGGAAATTGAGGGTAGAAGTTTGGAAATGGGGAAAAAGGGTTCCCCAATTGAAAATCTGAGATTTGAATGGGAATTTGACGTCGGATTTAGATGATTTTTGTTCGAGTGAACTCGTGAGTGAATGGGTGTTCATAATTTATAATTTTTACCCGATTCCGAGACGTGGTCCCGGGGAGACTTTTTTGGCGTTTTTCCTAAATTCACGCTTTAACTTCGAATTAATTAGCTAAATTAGTTACTTGTAATTATATTTACATTTTGCAATTTATTTGAATAGATTCGGGCCATTTGGAGTCGGATACTCTTGGCAAGAACGTGTTATCGAGGTGATTTGAGCGGTTCGAGATAAGTGGCTTGCCTAACCTTGTGTTTGGAACTTTCCTTTAAGATGTTTGATATTAATTGACGTGTGGGAGCCGTGTACGTGAGGTGATGAGTACGTACACGGATTATAGCACCTGCGCAGTTTTCCGCTTCTGCGCACAAAGCCATCGCACCTGCGCGTTCGCAGGGGCGCCAAATGCTTCGCATCTGTGATGGATGGGAAGGTTTCTCTCGTTCGCACCTGCGATTGGTGGCTCGCACCTGCGAGCTCACACATGTGGCTGTCCAAGCGCAGGTGCGATTGTGACAGTAGCTGGGAGCTCCAGTCCTTGCTCAATTTTCCAAAATTGGTTCGAGCCTCGTCCGGTTAACACTCGGGACCCCCGAGGCCCCGCCCGAATATACCAACAGGTTTAAAATCATAAAACAGACTCGCTTGAACTCTCAGAATGCATAAAACAACATCAAATCTAAGAATCATACCCTAAACCAAATTGATTCAAACTTAGGAATTTCAAGTTCTTCAATTTACTTCCAATGTGCCGAAATATACTTAAATTGCTCGGAATGATACGAAAATTTGCGTGCAAGTCTTAAATCACTATACAGAATTATTTCCAAACTCGGAATTCCAAACGGACTTCAATTACTCAAAAACCTACTCCAAACCAATTTTAAAGAACTTTAAACCTTCAAATAGTTAATTTTCACTATTAAGCGCCAAAACGCTCCCGGGTTATCCAAGACTCGATTCGAACATACGCCCAAGTCTGAAATTATTATACGAACCTATTGGAATTGTCAAATCCCGATTCTGAGGTCATTTTTCTCAAAATGTTGACCGAAGTCAAACTTGGCCTTTTAAGGTTAACTTAAAGAACCAAGTGTTCCGATTTCAACCCGAACACATCCAAATCCCGAACCAACCATCCTCGCAAGTCATAACACCAGTTCTAAAAGTCGAAACGACCAGTTGGGTCGTTATATTCTCTCCCACTTAAATATACGTTCGTCCTCGAACGTGATAAGGAGTGTTCCAGAGTTATCCAAAATTACTGTTTAACACCTCGTGCACCTACCCGTGCTACCACACCCAGTTGAGCACATTAACTCGAGCCGATCTGAAGATTCTCCCCTTTATTTAGGCAAATAAGCGTTAGAGCCCAATTCTAACATCCAGAATTCTCCACCATGCATGTTTCCAACCTATGAATGTCGTATCAACCACTACACGATGCACCAATACAGGGTTGCATACCTTGGTTTAATTTAGACCATGCATCGCACCATTCACATGATCATAAGATCATCCTCCGATAACAATAGCCGAAATTCCACGAATCTGATATTCACAACCACCTCATGATACTTATAATTCCTGTTCCAACTCTTGAACTGCTTCCACGATGGAAGAAATGTGTAGAAACTCATAACCAACTGCTGAGTCAACAAATTATTGAGTTTCTCCTTCTGACAAGAACCATTGCCTCATTATGGACCAAATAATGGTATTTGCTCTTTATTATACTTCATATAATCCGATTGTACTGATCCCGGATCCAATAACCTCGTCTCACTTAGTATAAGCTGCTCAGGCAACAAGCCACCTCAGACATGACAAAAAGTCCCATATGATGAAACAATGAGCTAATAAGCTACTGACTCGATTGCGATACATAAGAAAAACAGCCTATGGAAAGGATTACTCAACCCACGTGACTAATTAAACAACTGCAAAGGTGTCATATACCTTCCTCAGAAAATGGGACACAAAAACACATAAAATAGAATATAGGGAACTGTACTCAACATCACACTATTGCGGCGTGCAACCCGATCCGCACAAAAAGAATCTATATAAAAAAAAAATACTTACCGAGCTAGAATGCTCATTACTTACAAAATATTCGAACATCGGACACAAGCATGCTAAGTGCATAATACCATCCTTGGAAGGACCGACATCACCATACGCTACAAAACTCAAGCACAACTAAGATGCGATATATGATCTAAATCTCGAAAGCCATCCTGCTCACATAACACCATCGCTACGCGGAACCTCAACACATAAGAATTTTATCAAGTCGTTTCATAACTCACACGGCACAATATAGTATTACATGAAATAACCGACGACGAAACGACATCCAACATCCGAATACTCCTCCATAGGGAGATTTTATGCTGAAATAAACACATCCAGCCTGATATAGAGCCCGTATTCATATTTAAATCCTTCCACAGACCTCAAGCCGATTCTGATCACACCGTACTAGGTTAATAACCTTTCAAGGATCCATAATAACCCCTTTTCCCATAACACACAAGAATAGCCATTATAATCGGAACAAACTTCCACAGTCCACAACCAAATAAAGCGAGTGCCCTCCACGCATAAATTCTCGAATCAGCGATATTACCACAATCTTTATACTTGGTTTCAATCTTCACTCAATCAAGTGACTACATGTCACTCTTACACAATCTTTCCGTGAGACACGCTCCCACGACCTTTTGCAACAGGTAACAAGTCTGCACATCCATGCTACCGGTTACACTAATGCTGTAAAACATATCAAGAATCCACAAATCAATACACAAGGTCTCTTATACCTGACATCGACCTTAGATGATGCCAAAAACAATACCATCTTACTTTAAACATCTAAATCCCTTTCCTGCTCATCCGAGCTCATGACATCCTTGTCAACACCGAACCAAAATCTTAAATCCTCAACTTTCGAATCCCATGCTACTTAGTACACTTAACCACGCCAATGCGCAGGAGTACAAAAATTCCATCATAACTCCAGAACAACTAATAGGGTAAACACTTCATCATATAGAAACCATCTTCTTAACTCATTTCAAGAGAACTATTGCAACACGTGACTGAATTCCCATATCCGTAGAAAATGCCGACCTCGAGTAGTGGTCTAAACCATCATAACTCTTCTGGGATACTTCTACACATAACATGTCATAATACTTGAATTCCTCCAAATAAAATCAATTACGGCGACCGTCAAGCCTCGCACGTACCGCCACAAATCACATGCATAATTCAATGCGCTAAAGGAACTGATCATTGCCACCATCGTGTCGATTCAACCATTGTTAGCCGATCCGTCTTTTCTCAATTTATTCTCAACTTGCCTTAGAAATAATAATATCTCCATTCATCACGTCACGAACTCAAATCCGTACTCATCCCGAGTGACCTTATTTCACGTGACCACGCTATTTCAAAACCCACTAATTATCTCATATCTCTTCTTGTGTGCACTTTCTCATCTTCAATTGGTACACCCATTCTGATACTTCTTTTATGAATCCGAAGTTATTTTCTTTCATTTTGTCTATTGCTACACCACAACCTAAAGATAACGCAGAGTACTCCGAACCCCGTTTCATAATCTACTACAAAAGCTCGATACTCAACCATACTACGGACTCGAGATCCTTAGGCACCACACTTTAATTTATTTTTGAATCCACTAGGACCGTTATTGAGAGTCACTTGCTCTGACTTGTTACCAAACATGATCAATTCTAAGGCCCTGCTAGCACATGGACACTTTATCAAGGAAACATCCGACTATATCACTTTCCTGTGCATTACATCTATACGAAGCATAAACTCTGAGTTTTTCAAAAACTTGAATATGAATTTATAAGGCCAAATATGGCACACATTCCCCAAATACTTTGTTCAAATTACCACTAATGTTTTCTTTCTTTGGTTGCAATGACCCACCAATACACCGATAACCAGAAACTGCACAAGTTGACACTACGCAATCCAATTATAGACGGTGGGGCTCTCCCACTTAGCTTGAAGCTACAATTACAAAATTGTTGGAATCCACCGAGATTCTTTATTCATTGTTGACATGATCCTGCACACGCAACTCGCCAAATTTTCTCGTAATCCTTCTATTAACCTTTAATAAATACTCCGAACCACTAGCCACATTTACATATTAAATTTCTTACCGGAAGCTTCGTCAATGCCACGCAACCGCTAACCTGCTCACAGAAGATAACCCACCCGTGGAAATTACATGCCGCAAGAGCGTCACGGAGTTGGGATTTGATCAGTTTGAGGTAAGTAACGATCGTAAATCTGGTCCTGAGGGTATGAAACCCAGAAATTTTGTATCATTTTACTGTTTGGAGGTGGCGCACATGCTAGGCGACAGGCGGGTGGGCATGCACTGTTGGGGATTGTGACTTGGACCGCCCCGTATCAAGTGTAAAGTTGAATATTTTGTTGTAACTATATGATTCTTATATGTTTTAGAAAGAATTTCTGTAAATCAGGTTGGATGCCATGTTTAGGCCTTAGGCCAATGTTGTTTGGACCCTTAGAGGTCTTTTCTTGCTATCCTCTCATTGTTTTTGATTGAAAATTTATACGTAATCATGTTTATACATATTTACAGCATAACTCAGTCTCTATTACTCTATTTTGATGCATCATATAAATGTTGTTTGGGCTGAATACTTTATTTTCTGAGAGCCCGAGAGGCTGGAGAGGTTTATGACTGAGTGAGGCCGAGGACCTGATTTGTGAGAATATTTATGGGATCGGGCTGCACGCCGCAACATGTTTGATATAGGCCAAGGGCCTCATTGATTTATGCCATGATTGGTTTGATATAGCGCTTGGGCTGAAGGAGCCCCTCTAGAGTCTGTACACCCCCCCCCCCCCCCCCAATGAGCGCAGGTACCTATTGAGTGCGAGTGCCGAGTGTTGAGTGATGGTGAGGTCTGCCCGAGGGGCTGTATACGAGTGATTGTGAGATTTGCCCGAAGGGCTGTATATGAGTGATGTTGCCCGAGGGGCTGATTATGATTTCATTATTTTTGCTCACCTTTGCATTGAGCCTTTGTTTGAAAACTGTTGAAAGATGTCTTTAAATGGTTTTACTGGAACTGGATTTAAAAGAGCTGAATTGATTCAAGCTCTGGTTTTAAAAGCATGCTGTATTTTACTGAATTTTTGTAATATGAACTTTACTTGCATTATTGCTCGTCACTACTTCTCAGTGTTTATTTACTATTGTTACTTACTGAGTTGGCGTACTCACGTTACTCCCTGTACCTTGTGTGCAGATCCAGGCATATCTGGACACGGTAGTGGCTGTTGACTATTCCGGTTGCAGATCTTCTTGGGGATAGCAAGGTAGCTGCCTGGGGATCGCAGCCCTGTTCTTCTCCTTCTTATCTTTCTTTAGTTGTATTTAGCTATTTTCCAGACTATGTTAGTCTCGATATTGTCAGACAAATTATAGTAGATGCTCATGACTAGTGACACCCCGATGTCGGACTTTTTTTTCCCACACTTTTGCTTAAATTTGAACTCCTTTACGAAGGTTTTTATGTTAAATAGTACTGAAATTATCTTTGAAATAAAAATATCGATTTATTTTGGAAATGAGTCGGCTTGCCTAGTTTCACGATAGGCGCCATCATGACAGGGTTAGTTTGGGTCGTGACATCTAACTTTTGTGCTTTCTTTCTCCCAATTTAGGTTGCCGGTTCTAGATCGTAGAAGCTTTTGGATCCTTTGAACTAACACAACAAAGTATATCGAGGTAAATTATTATTTATTTTGATTTCTAATCGAATGAGATATGAATTATGCCTTAGCATGTGAGTCCCTTAATCTTTTTATTTTTTATTTTTATAGAATATTATTGTAACCTTTGTAAATCATTGTAAATCATTTTCTTGTAAATCATTTTCTTTTCACCATCCAATTTGATTTTTTAGGATAAAAGATTATGTTGGTTAATATTTTGGGTTAAAAGAAGATTTATGTTTAAAAACATATCTAAAAACTAACGTCGCATCAATATGAAATTTTGCTACTAATATTCAAGTTTTCTTCCTTAGCAATAACTCCTTTCAAAATCTTTAAGGCTAAAGTTTTTTTCTTTTTTATTCCCGATCCAGTTCAATTTTCTTTTATGAATTACACTTAATTTTTACACAAAAATAATAAATTTTTATTACATATAATTTAGTACACCATCTTTTATATGAAACAAAAAATACAGCATAAAAAATATATATTTATAGAATAATGAAGGTGACAAACATCTCTTAGATTAAAATTGTGGTTGATTGTCTATAAATGAAGTCAATCTGTTTAGAAAAAAGATTAATAACTTTTGCTTACATCTAAAATAATTATACTCTAATTTCTTTCTTTTTTTCTTTAATTTTTATTTTAAAACTGTAAAGACCCGGACGATCGTTTTGAGTATTATAGCCTTGTTCTCTAATTTACTGTTCAATTTATGCCTTACAATTGATTTATGACTTATCGGGTTAGTTGGTTCGGGTCCGGAAAGATTTCGGAGTGAAATGAGACACTTAGTCTCATAATTGAAAACTTAAGTTGGAAAAGTTGACTAAATATTGACTTATGTGTAAACGACCTCAGAATTGAATTCTGAGGATTCCAATAGCTCTGTATAGTGATTTTGGACTTAGGAGCGTGTCCGGAGAATTATTTAGAGGACCGTAGTGGAATTAAGCTTAAAATGGCGAAAGTCGAATTTTTGGAAAGTTTGACCGGGGTTGACTTTTTGATATCGGGGTCAAAATCTAATTTTGAAAATTTGAATACCTCCATTATGTCATTTATGACTTGTGTGCAAAATTTGAGGTCAATCGGACGTGATTTGATAGGTTCCGGCGTCGTTTATAGGAATTGGAAGTTTCAAAGTTCATTAGGCTTGAATCTATGTGTGATTCGTGTTTTTAGTGTTATTGGATGTGATTTGAAGACTCAACTAAGTTCGTATGATGTTTTAGGACTTGTTGGTATATTTGGTTGAGGTACTGGGGGTCTCGGGTGAGTTTCAGATGGTTAACGGATCAAATTCGGACTTAGAAGAAAAATCTGAAGTTTTTGCCTTCTGGTGCAATCGCACCTGCGGAACTTGGCTCGCAGATGCGACGACGCAGAAGCGCAATGGACATCGCAGAAGCGGAGGTTGGGTTGGTGACTATGGAGCGTAGATGCGGAAGGCATCTCGCAGGTGCGGACACACACCTGCGCGTGGGGGATCGCAAAAGCGATATTTTTTGCAGAAGCAGTTCAAATTTCCGCAGGTGCGAAAACCCCTGGGCAGTACAAAAACAGAGGGGTTCTGAGCTTTTGCCATTTTTGGGTATTTCAAGCTCGAGTTGGGCGATTTTGAGCGAGGTTTTCACGGAAAAACGTGAGGTAAATTCCTTGTGATCATTTCTACTCCATAATATTGAATTATCATCGAATAATCCGACTAGATTACATGTTTTTGAGGTGTAAATCGGAGATTTGAACTTAGAGATTTAGAAATAAGATTTGATCATTTGGAGGTTGAGTTGAGGTCGGATTTTGGTAAAATTAGTATGGGTAGACTCGTGGTGGAATGGGCGTTCATATTTTGTAACCTTCGCCGGATTTCGAGACGTGGGCCCCACATGCATTTTTGAGCTAAATTTTGGGTTTGTATAGAAAATTAATATTTTCTCGTAGAATTAATTTCAATAAATTTTATTAACTGAAACGAATTATTTGTGACTAGATTCGAGGCATTCGGAGGTCGATTTGTGAGGCAAAGGCATAGCAGAGTAAATAATTTCACGTTTTGAGGTAAGTAACAATTATAAATCTGGTCTTGAGGGTATGAAACCCCAAATTTTTGTATCATGTGATTATTTTGGAGGTGACGCACATGCTAGGTGACGGGCGTGTGGGCGTGCACCGAGGAGATTGTGACTTGGTCCGTCCCGTGAAACTGTAAAGTTGAATAATTTGTTGTTAGCTATATGCTCTCTATGTGTTGAAGAAATTTAACTGTAAATCATGTTAGAAATCATGCTTAGGTTATGTGATAGTACTGTTGAGACCCACCGAGGTCGCGTACTTGTTGAATTATTTGCTAATTGATGTATCGTACTCAGTCATGATTTTACTTACGTATCATACCTCAGTCTTTCTTGATATTTGTTATACACTATGTTATCTTTGTTTGGGCTGATCTTTGTGATTTCCGAAAGCCCGAGAGACTAGAGTTGTTGAAGACTGAGTAAGGCCGAGGGCCTGTCGGTGAGGTAAGGATACTATGGCACGTGAGTTAATCAATTCTATAAGAAATACTACATTTTTAATAAAAAATCTCGAAATTAATTAAAATTCGTCTATGGGGCCCACATCTCGAAATCCGGTGAAAGTTATGAAATCCGATAACCCATTCAATTACGAGTCCAACCATACCAGTTTGACTCAAATCCGACTCTGAATCGATACAAAAATCTCAAAAATTCGTTTGTATGAGATTTCTAAATTTTTTCAAATTTCAATCTCAAAACACTAATTAAATGGTGAAAATAATGATATATTTGTATATATAGACCAAATCTGAGTTGGAATCACTTACCCCAACTGTCTTTCCTTTAAAATCTGTCAAAAGTCGCCTCTGCTCAAGCTCAAGTTTGTCAAAATTGGCAAATGGGTCGAATGCCTCTGTTTTAATAACTTACAGATCTGTCCTATCCGATCAGGGAGTTCGATCAGGGAGCTCGATCTCGGGAGCTCGATCTCGGGAGCTCGATCATGGGAGCTCGATCACAGCCCAGAATTTCCAGCATAAGAGAAAGATTGCAGCAGCTGTTTAAGTCCAATTTTTGATCCGTTAACTATCCGAAACTCACCCGAGGCCCTCGGGACCTCAACCAAATATACCAACAAGTCCTAAAACATCATACGAACTTAGTCGAACCTCTAAATCACATCAAACAACGCTAAAACCACGAATCATACCCCAATTCAAGCTTAATGAAACTAAGAATTTTTAACTTCTACATTCGATGCCGGAACCTATCAAATCAAGTCCGATTGACCTAAACTTTTGCATACAAGTCATAAATGACATAACAGAGCTGTGAAATTTTTCAGAACTGGATTCCGACTCCGATCTCAAAAATTCAACTCTCCGGTCAAACTTCCAAACTTTAAATTTCTATTTTAGCCATTTCAAGCCTAATTTTACTACGGACTTCTAAATAAAATTTCGATCACGCTCCTAAGTTCAAAATCAACATACGAAGCTGTTGGAATCATCAAAATTCTATTCCGGGGTCGTTTGCACGTAATTCGACATCCGGTCACTATTTGAACTTCAACTTTTAACTTTTCATCAAAATTTTATATCTCGGGCTAGGAAACTCGGAATTTAATTCCGGGCATACGCCAAAGTCCCAAATCACTATACGAACCTGTAGAAACTGTCAAAATACTGATCCGAGTCCATTTGCTTAAAATGTTGACAAAGTCAACTTCGTTGAGTTTTAAAGCTCTAATTCACATTTTAATCCATTTTTTACATAAAAACTTTCCAGAAAATTTTACGGACTGCGCTCGCAAGTCGAGGAATAATAAATAGTATTTTTCGAAGTCTTAAAATATAGAATTAATTATTAAATTTAAAAATAATATTTTGGTTCATCACAGAGACTAGGTGTCATCACGACGCCTGTGGGGGATTTTGGGTCGTGACATATATTAATTGAAAAAGGAGTTTCCCGCTTGTTCTCTTCTTTTTTCTTTTTTGCCTTACGCAATTTTGAATTTTGTAAAAATAAATTTTATTTATATTTACAATTTTATCCAACTTAAGATGCATTTACGAAGGATAAAAAAGGTAAACAACATTTCGCTAAGAGGTTTCGTCATTTTATTATAGCTAGTCTTTGGGTACGCGTTATGCGCGCGAACCTTAATTTAATGAAGGGAAAATGGCCAGATATACCCTCTCTACTTTCATATATTGTCTATATTTAACCTATATTATACTATCAGGCCAAATTTATCCCTACCGTTATACTATCGGGCCAAATTTACCCTTACAATCAACAAACTTTTAAAAATATCCCTTGATATGTTAAGTAATCCTAAATCTCCAAAATTCCTTTTATTTAAATCACTTGTTCTGTTAAGTTGCTCATTTGACAAGGTGGGTTGCTCTGATGGTAAGCACCCTCCACTTCCAACCAAGAGGTTGTGAGTTCGAGTCACCCCAAGAGCCAAGGTGGGGAGTTCTTGGAGGGAAGGATGCCGAGGGTCTATTGGAAACAGCCTCTCTACCCCAGGGTAGGGGTAAGGTCTGCGTACACACTACCCTCCCCAGACCCCACTAGTGGGATTATACTGGGTTGTTATTGTTATTGTTGTTTGTTCTGTTAAGTAATCCAAAATCTCTCAAATTCCTTTTATTTAAATCACTTGTTGTTCTTCTTGGTCTACTATTTTTGAAATAATTGGCATTTAAATTAGAGAAAACAACCGAATAACAAAGACCCACTAAATTCTACGGTGTGTATATGATTGAAAAATAAATAAAATTCTAAACTAATTTTATTTATTACAAGAAGAGAAATGGGTGCATTGGTAATTAAAAAATATTATGATTAATTTGTATAGTCTAGTAACTTTAACATTCACATCAATAGTAATTTTTGATATTGATGTGAATGCTAAAGTTACTAGACTATACAAATTATTCATAATTGTTTTATTACCAATGCACCCATTTCTTTTTTTGTAATAAATAAAATTGGTTTAAAATTTTATTTATTTTTCAATTATATGCACACCATAGAATTTAGTGGGTCTATTTATTGTGTATTATATGCAACTGATCACCATGTATGTACATGCATATTCAAATATATTTTGTCATTACCTGGTTAGTATAGAGTTCGATCGACTAACTTTAAGGGCGCAAAATGTGTAGGCATTTAATTAAAGCAAAGTTGAATTAGACAAAGTAAAGTCTCCGAAAAATTTCAACTTCAATCACTAATACTTGCAAAGTCTCCATACATTTGGTGCAACGAATTCATTAAAATTGGGATGTTGTAAATTCTTTTAGAATTTAGAAAAGCTACCTAATTTAGATTTTTCAATTTACTATACTTTGTTATTCGGTTGTATTATTTAATATTTTTTTCTATTATTTTGTTTTCTCTAATTTAAATGCCAATTATTTCAAAAATAGTGGAACAAGAAGAACAACAAATGATTTAAATAAAAGGAATTTGAGAGATTTTGGATTACTTAACAGATCAAGGGGTACTTTTAAAAGTTTGCTGATTGTAGGGGTAAATTTGGCCCGATAGTATAATGGTAGAGATAAATTTGGCTCGATAGTATAGTGGGGGTTAAATGTAGACAATATATGAAAGTAGAGAGGTATATTTGGCCCTTTCCCCTTTTTAAAATTATTGTAACGACCCGACCGGTCATTTTGATAATTAGAGCCCCGATCCCCTAATATCTGCTTTTTCCACATTTATTTCTGCTTTTGGGATTTGCCGGAGTGATTGGTTATGGAACTCGGGGAGTTTTGGGATACTTAGTCCTTAGTTGTGAGTTTAAGCCTTAAAGATTGGACCGTAGTCAGAACTGTGTGAAGACGGATCCAGAATAGAATTTCGTCGGTTCCATTAGCTACGTTGGGTGATTTTGGATTTAGGAGCGTTTCTGGATTTTGTTTTGGAGGTCCGTAGTTTATTTAGGCTTGGAATAGCGAAAGTCGAATTTTTTGAGATTTGGCCCGGTAGTGGAAATTTTGATATCGGAGTTGGATTCTGATTCTGAAAGTTGAAGTAGGTCCGTAATATCGAATAAGACTTGTGTGCAAAATCTGGGGTCAACCGGACGTGGTTTGGTCTGTTTCAGCATCGGTTGTAGAATGTTGAAGTTTCAAGTTCTTAAGATTTGAATTGGAGGGTGATTCGTGAATTTTAGCATTGTTTGATGTGATTTGAGGGTTCGACTAAGTTCGTATGGTGTTTTAGGATTGGTCGGTAGGTTTGGTTTGGGTCCCGGGGGGCCTCGTGCATGTTTCGGATGCTCAACAGGTCATTTTTGGACTTAAGGAGTTGGCAGTTTTTGTTGGTGTTCTGCATCTGGTTTCCTTCATCGCGATCACGCGAGAAGGCTCGCAATCGCGTAGAGTAATTGGGAGACCAGTTGGGTTATCTCTTTGCGTTTGACAAGAATGGGACGCGATCGCATAGGTTCATCACGTTATGCATCGCGAACGCGTCGACTAGGCCGTGTTCGCGAAGAAGAAATAAGGTAACAGTGTAATTGGGTGTTGTTCTTCGCGATCGCGTGAGGTCAGTCGCGATCGCGTAAGTCTTAGGAGCTATTTCATCGCGTTCGCGTGGGAAGTTACGCATTCACGTAGAGTAAAATAATGGGGCAGCGAAGTTGTTCTTCGCGATCGCGAGGGTGTTTCCGCGATCGCGATTAAGTAAAAACATCTGGGCAGAATTAAAGTTCAAAATCGAGGGTTTTTGGTTCATAACTCAAAATTTGATTGAGAGCTCGGTAGAAGGTGAAATTTGGAGAGATTTTCGGAGGAAGTTTTTGGGTAATGATTCCTAACTCTTTTATGGTTATATTCCACTAATCTATAGTTGATTTCATCATTTAATTTCGGAATTTGGGGTTGAAATTGGGAAAATTTTGGAAGAACTTCTTCAACAAAAATTTCGAGTTTTGAAAGGGGATTTGTGGTCGGATTTGAGTAATTTTTATATGGTTAGACTCGTGAGTGAATGAGTGTTCGTATTTTGTGACTTTTACCCGATTCCGAGACATGGGCCCCACAGGCATTTTTGAGTTAATTTCGGAATTTTTGTTAAAGTGTTGATTTCATTAATTAGATGAGTCTATTATGGTTGTATTTATGATATGTAATTGCTTTTGGCTAGATTTGGGCCATTCAGACCCGGAAATTCGTGGGAAAAGTATTGTGACCGATTGATTGAGCTTGGTTCGAGGTAAGTAGCTTGCCTAACCTTGTGTTGGGGATTTTTCCCTTAGGATGTTTGATATTAATTGATGTGTGGGCGCCATGTACGTGAGGTGACGAGTACGTGAGGTGATATTAATTGGAAAGTCCGACCGAAGGTTCAAATTTTGATAACGAGGTCGGATTTCGATTACGAAAATTTGAATAGCTCCATTTCGTCAATTATGACTTGTGTGCAAAATTTGAAGTCATCATTTGGACATCTGTAGAGAAAGTTATGGCCAAAATACTAAAGCCTGGCAGTGCAGCCCCAAGAATTTCGCGGTCGCATCATTTTTTCGCGACGGCAGGACCTGGAGCGCGGCCGCGCTTGGAATTTCGCGAACCGCGTAGGGGAGTTCAGAGGGTGCACTATATAAATGGGGTTTAGGGCATTATTTCACATTTTGGACATAGAGAGCTCGGTTTGTGGCAATTGTTCGAGGGGTTTTCAAGAAATGTCTTCGGGGTAAGTGATTTTAACTCAGATTTGGTTAATATACATGAATATATCATTGATTTCATCATTTAATTAGTACTTTGAGATGAAAATTTGGAAAAAATTATAGAAACTTCATAAACCACAAATTTAAGATTTGGAGGTCGAGTTGTTATTGGAATTCGATAAAATTGGTATGGTTGAACTCTTATCGGAATGGATGTTCGGATTTCATGAAAATTTTGTCCGGTTCCGATGGGTGGGCCCCGCGTTGAATTTTTGGAATAAATTTTTAAGTCGACGTTTTATTATCCGGAATTATTTCCGATAAATTTTAATGAAGTTATACAACTGATTTGAATATATTTGAGCGGTCCGAAATCCAATTCAAGCAAGAAGGCGATTTTGGAATATCGGCAAAACTTCTAAAAGGTAAGTGTCTTGCTTAACCTCGAGTGGGGGAGATACCCCATATGCATTGAGTATTGTGTGCAAACTGTGTAATTGAAAACCATGTACTCGAGGTGACGAGTACGTACTTGGTTTATATGTGCAAACTTCGTTGATTAAAATCCTTAAACGCCCTTAGGTATTAAATTGGAAATTATTGACACTTATTAAATCCTCTATTTGTCATGCCTAGATCCTTGTTTGTTGAAATTGTTTTATACGATGATTTGTGTGATTGCCAATTTGATTTTATGTGAAATATTATTTTGTTGAGCTATTCATTTTCGGATATTTTTGTTAAGATTTTGTGTACATTATGGTTGAGCCATGGGCTCTTTATTGTGAAAAATTATGTATTGTTGATTTCTGTGGCAAGTTGTAATATTTGGGCACTTGATGTGCAATTTGTGATATGTTGAAGATTTGAGCACTTGATGTGCAATTTGTGATATGTTGAAGATTTGAGCACTTGATGTGCAATTTGTGATATGTTGTAAGATTTGAGCACTTGATGTGCAATTTATAAAATATTGTAATATTTGGGCACTTGAGGTGCAAGTTGTATTATGTTGTGATGTTTGGGCACTTGAGGTGCAATTTGTGAAATATTGTGATATTGATATGCATGCGTGGGATAAGGATGGCTTAAAACGCATGGCTAGTAGGGGAACTACTAGAAGTCATGCGGTGATATAAGGTCAGGGTGTTGAAACGCATGCGGTGAGATAAGGGTGGCTTGAAACACGTGGCTAGTAGGGGAACTACTAGAAGTCATGCGGTATGATAAGGATGGCTAAAACGCGGGATGCTATTTTGGGAAAAATGATTTCTTTAAAAATTAAATGTGAAGGCTCCCGCGGTGATATAAGAAATGAGATATTGTGAATTTATTTATGATTTGGGACTACGAGGCGATACCTCGGGAGTGCCCTGTTGATATTTCTTTATTTATGTTCTTGCCTTGGGTGATTTTGTTTCATTTAATATGTAAATACTTGTATTTTCCGTGATGTATTATTTCACTTAATATTAAATGTTTTATATTTCTTGATGTATTATGTTGACCTTGACTTTTTCGTACAAGACTTTGAGGATTTGTATTTTTGGGTTGTACTTGTTTTTGATGATTGAGTTGCTTTAAATAAAAGAAAATTTTTAGTATGTTTTAATTTAATAAATTTTATATCTAAATCAGTAGTTTATCTGATGTTTTATTTTAATTGAAATGTTATTTTCTTCATCTAAATGATTTCTAAAATAAATTCATTTCTTTGTTGATTTTCTTACTTGATTTAAAAATTATGTACTTACTTTATTGAAAATAAATTGATCATGCGGATCTTATATACATTTATTATTGACACATGAGTTGTCCGTGTGGTTGTGATAGAAATATGGGCATGAGGTGCCGGGTGAAATAAGATGATTTTATTATTGACACGTGAGTTGCCCGTGTGGTTGTGATAGAAATATGGGCACAAGGTGCCGTAAAAAATATGAAAGTGGGCTTAGACTCGTAATTTTTATGATTGTGAAATGAGGTATCACATGGTGACTTTTACTTGAAAAATATATTTATTTGAAAGAAGTATATTCAAAATATATTTATTTAAAAGAAGTATATTCTAAAGATACTTGTCTTAAATAATAATATATGAAGGAATTATATTTGAAGGACTTGATTAATGATTTTACTTGTGTTTCTTATTCATATAAGCAATAATTATGATGTTCTTGCAGCCTTATATTATATCACTAGTTGATTTTGTTGTTATTATTGCTAGTTACTTTCCAATATTATTTTGTATACTATATTGCACACGTTATTAGACTAGTGAGTGTCTTGACTGTACCTCGTCTCTACTCCACTGAGGTTAGTCTTGATACTTACTGGGTACTGACCGTGGTGTACTCATACTACACTTCTGCATATTTTTGTGCAGAGCCATGTATTGGAGATATCAGACTCGGACAAAATTAGAGTGGGATCGTAAGGATACAAGGTAGAGCTGTTTGGTTGTCGCAGTCCCTTGGAGTCTTTTCATTTCATTGTACTGTTAATTTTTAATCAAACAGTATTGTATATTCGGTACTCGTGATCATTCCATGTATTCAGTTAGAGTTCGTGACTCAGTACTACCAGTCTTGGGAGGTTGTATATTCATATTTATTCCGCTGTTAGTTTTGGTTACTTATTTAATTTAAAAAAATGGCTTCAAAATGTAATAGAAATCGACTTACCTAGTCTTAGAGACTAGGTGCCATCACGATGCCTGTGGTGGAATTTTGGATCGTGACAATAACAAAACATCCCAATATCACACACATAAAAATCCACATCTTCTTCCGAAATTTAGCATCAAGAACAACTGAGTACTCTAAATCAGTCACTTTCTTCATTAGAACATTTCTTTCCAATTCCAAGGCTTCTATTCCTTCATGATCGACGAGCATCATAACATTCTCAAGATCAAATTTTTCTTTGGAGAGCATTTCTTTCACGGATTAGAGCTTCCTTTTCCTTCTTTAAACTACATATGAGATTTGAAACTCTAGGAGGAAGCTCTTCATCTTGCCATTCCCAGTGGGAATATTTTTCATCCTAAAAACCAAAAATAAATAAAATAAATTTACAAGCAAATCAGAATAATTAAAAGAACCCATCAAAACATTTACTTACCTCATGCTTCGGGCACTTGAAAAACTTTCTCCCGGGATTTAAAGGAGTCCATGCAATGAAATAATTGGCAACAAGTCCGCATTGACACCTCCTATTCGACCCCTTTGAGCTACTAGAATATTCTAACATTGTCTTTTGTTATGATTCGACCCCTTTGAGCTACTAGGATTTAATGAAGTCATTGTTGTTCATTTGAATGTTTGTGTCTATGACTTAGTTTATTTGCTGTGATAATTAGTTTGGTGTTGTCAAATAGGTGTCTAAGTAAACTAATATGGAGTTTGAAGTGTTTGAGAAATGACTATTATAATTGACTCATATATGTCCCTGTACAATTCAAACTAGGTCTAACTTGTCCTCACATATATTCCATGTCGCTTTATGAGTCTCCCGTTAGTGACAGAGCACATATACGAGCCCATTTGTTGACGGTAAGGGCAGAATAGAGACCAACGTTTAACGGAGGGCTAGCCTGTCCTATTTCATATAGTAAAGGGGTATTTTAGGCCCTTTTTCGTATAAAATAATATATTTGAGTTTTTGTCACGACCCAAAATCTCAACCCGTCATGATGGAGCCTATATCGATACTAGGCAAGCCAACATTCTCAATAAAATACAATTTCTTTTAAGTTTGAAAATATAATATATAAATACAATCCACAAACCTCAAAATACCGATACAAACACTCCCAAAACCTGGTGTCATTGAGTACATGAGCATCTAGTATGAATACAAGTCTGGAAAATACGGTCTATAATAGTCTAAGATCAAATACAGTAAATAAGGAGATAGAGAAGGAGAGACAAGGTCTGCGAAATACGGCAACTAGCTCTGAATCTCCGGAAAAATTTAAGTGTGCGAGAGAATCAAAACCCGCTATGTCCGGGAACACCTGGATCTGCATACGAAGTGCAAGGTGTAGTATGAGTACAACAAACTCCGAAAGTAACAATAATAAATAAGGAATTGAAGATAGTGACGAGCTACACAGTTATAGTTCATTTCCAGTATTTCTACCAGAGAATAGACATGCTTTCAAATCCAGCAGTTTAAGTCAAATCAATTTATACAGTTCAAGTTCATGTAATCCAGATATAAAATCTTTCAAAAAATTTCACAACAATAACAGGTAGCAACTAAGTGCAACAACAAATGCAAAGTAAGTACCGCCTCTCAGGGCAACAATCACTCCACTCATCATAACAATTCAACCACTCGGCTCTCAGCCCTCAACACTCATACTCAATGGGTACCCGCGCTCACTAGGGGTGTACAGACTTCGGAGGGGCTCCTACAGCCCAAGCGCCATAATCCGCATGGACAACTCACGTGCTATAATATCATGCATGGAGAACTCATGTGCCATAGTATCCTTACCTCACCGACAGGCCCTCGGCCTTACATAGTCCTCAACCTCTCTAGTCTCTCGAGCTCTCGGAAATCACAAAGATCAGCCCAAAGAAAGATAACATAGTGTATCAACAAATATCAAGAAAGACTGAGGTATGATACGTAAGTAAAATCATGACTGAGTACGATACATCAATTAGCAAATAATTCAACAAGTACGCGACCTCGATAGGTCCCAACAGTACTATCACATAGCCTAAGCATGATTTCTAACATGATTTACAGTCAGATTTCTTCAACACATAGAGAGCATATAACTAACAACAAATTATTCAACTTTACAGTTCCACGGGACGGACCAAGTCACAATCTCCTCGGTGCACGCCCACACGCCCGTCACCTAGCATGTGCGTCACCTCTAAAATAATCACATGATACAAAAATCTGGGGTTTCATACCCTCAAGACCAGATTTATAACTGTTACTTACCTCAAAACGTGAAATTCTTTACTCTGCTATGCCTTTGCCTCGCAAATCGGCCTCCGAATACCTCGAATCTAGTCACAAATAATTTGTTTCGGTTAATAAAATTTATTGGATTAATTCAATGAGAAAATACTAATTTTCCATAAAAATCCAAAATTTAGCTCAAAAATCGCCCGTGGGGCCCACATCTCGGAATCCGGCGAAGGTTACAAAATATGAACACTTATTCCACCACGAGTCTACCTATACTAATTTTACCAAAATCCGACCTCAACTCGACCTCCAAATCATAAAATCATATTTCCAAATCTCTAAGTTAAAATCTCTGATTTACACCTCAAAAACATATAATCTAGTCGGATTATTCGATGATAATTCAATATTATAGAGTAAAAATGATCACAAGGGACTTACCTCAAGTTTTCCCGTGAAAACCTCGCTCAAAATCGCCCAACCCGACCTTGAAATGCCCAAAAATGGCAAAAGCTCTGAACCCCTCTGTTTTTGTACTGCCCAGGGGTTTTCGCACCTACGAAAATTTGAACTGCTTCTGCGAAAAATATCGCTTCTGCGATCCCCCACACGCACCTGCGAGATGCCTTCCGCATCTGCGCTCCACATTCACCAGCCCAACTTCCGCTTCTACGATGTCCATTGCGCTTCTGTGTGGTCACACCTGCGAGCCAAGTTCCGCAGGTGCGATTGTACTAGAAGGCAGAAACTTCTGATTTTTCTTCTAAGTCCGAATTTGATCCGTTAACCATCCGAAACTCACCCGAGGCCCCCAGGACCTCAACCAAATATACCAACAAGTTCTAAAATATCATACGAACTTAGTCGAGTCTTCAAATCACATCCAATAACATTAAAAAAATGAATCACACATAGATTCAAGCCTAATGAACTTTGAAACTTTCAACTTTACAAACGATGCTGGAACCTATCAAATCACGTCTGATTGACCTCAAATTTTGCACACGAGTCATAAATGACATAATGGAGGTATTCAAATTTTCAGAATCAGATTTCAACCTCGATATCAAAAAGTCAACTCCGGTCAAACTTCACAAAAATTCGACTTTCGTCATTTTAAGCCTAATTCCACTACGGTCCTCCAAATAATTTTTCGGACACGCTCCTATGTCCAAAATCACTATACGGAACTATTGGAATCATCAGAATTCAATTCCGAGGTCGTTTATACATAAGTCAATATCCTGTCAACTTTTCCAATTTAAAGTTTCAATTATGAGACTAAGTGTCTCATTTCACTCTGAAATTCTTTCGGACTCAAACCAACTAACCCGATAAGTCATAAATCAGTTGTAAGACATAAATTGAGAAGTAAATTGGGGAACGGGGTTATAATACTCAAAATGACCGGACGGGTCGTTACATTCTCCCCCTCTTAAATAAACGTTCGTCCTCGAACAGGTTTAGAATCATACCTGGAATCTCAAATAGGTGTGGATATTTGTTTCGCATCTCCTGCTCAATCTCCCAAGTAGCTTCTCCGACTGGCTGGACTCTCCACTATGCCTTCACTGATGCTATGTTCTTTGACCTCTGCTTTCAAACCTGCCGGTCTAAATTAGCCACCGGCTCCACCTCATAAGTCAAATTACCGTTCAACTGTACTGTACTGAAATACAGAATATGCGACGGATCGCCAACATACTTTCGGAGCATGGATACATAGAACAGTGGATGAACACCTGATATACTAGGTGGCAAGGCAAGTTCATAAGCCACATCTCTAATTTTCTTAAGTATATCAAAAGGCCCAATATACCGAGGGCTCAACTTGCCCTTCTTCCCGAATCTCAACACACCTTTCATGGGTGAAATCTTGAGTAGAACCTTCTCCCCAACCATGTGAACAACATCACGAACCTTCCTGTCAGCATAACTTTTCTGTCTAGAATATGTCGTGCGAAGCCGTTCCTGAATCACTTTGACTTCTCTAAAGCATCCTGAACCAAGTCAGTACCCAATAGCCTAGCCTCACCCGGCTCAAACCAACCCACCGGGGGCCGGCTCTGTCTCCCATACAAAGCCTCATACAGAGCCATTTGAATACTCAACTGGTAGCTGTTATTGTAAGCAAACTCCGCGAGTGGCAGAAATTGATCCCAAGAACCCCCAAAATCAATGACACAAGCATGTAGCATATCCTCTAAAATCTGAATAGTACGCTTGGACTATCCGTCCGTCTGAGGTTGAAATGATGTACTCAACTGAACCTGTGTGCCCAATTCTCTCTGCACTGCTCTCCAAAACTGTGATGTAAATTGCGTGCCCCGATCCGAAATGATAGACACTGGCACACCATGTAGGCGAACAATCTTGCAGATATAAATCTCAGCCAACCGCTCCGAAGAATAATTGGTACCAACTAAAATAAAATGCGCGGACTTAGTCAACCGATCTATAATCACCCAAATCGCATCAAACTTCCTCAAGGTCCGTGGTAGCCCAACTACGAAATCTATGGTAATACGCTCCCATTTCTACTCCGGAATTTCAAGTCTCTGAAGCAATTCTCCCGGACTCTGATGTTCATACTTCATATGTTGACAATTTAAACACCGAGCTACAAACCCAACTATAGCTTTCTTCATTCGCCTCCACCACTATACATAGCCTGCCCTGCATCCGTAATACACCGTCATCTCCAATAGTGACTTTCTTGGCATCACCGTGCTGAACCGTGTCCTTAAGAACAAGCAAATGCGGATCATCATACTGACGCTCTCTTATGCGATCATATAAAGAAAACTGAGAAACCACACAAGCCAAAACTCGATTCTGCTCGGAAACATCCAATCTAACAAACTGGTTGGCCAAGGCCTAAACATCTAAGGCTAAAGGCCTCTCTGCTACCGGTAAGTATGCTAAGCTGCCCAAGCTCTCTGCCTTACGACTTAAGGCATCGGCCACTATATTGGCCTTTCCGGGATGATAGAGAATGGTAATGTCATAATCCTTAAGCAACTCCAACCACCTTCGCTGCCGCAAATTAAGATCCTTCTGTTTAGATAAATATTGTAGACTCTGATGATCGGTATATACCTCACACTGGACACCGTACAAGTAATGCCGCCAAATTTTCAAGGGATGAACAATAGCTGCTGACTCAAGATCGTGGATTGGACAATTCTTCTCATGTACCTTTAACCGTCTGGACGCATAGGCAATCACCCTACCGTCTTGAATAAGCACTGCGTCGAGACCAATACGCTACGCGTCACAATACACAGTATAAGACTCTGAACCTGTAGGCAACACCAATACTGGAGTTGTAGTTAAAACTGTTTTGAGCTTCTGAAAGCTCTCTTCACACTCATCCGTCCACCTGAATGGAACACCTTTGTGGGTCAATTCAGTCATAGGCAATGCAATAGATGAGAATCCCTCCACGAAGTGACAATAATAACTGGCCAAGCCGAGAAAACTCTAAATCTCAATAACTGAAGATGGCCTGGGCCAACTCTGAACTGCCTCTATTTTCTTCGGATCCACCTTAATTCCTTCACTGGACACTATATGTCCCAAGAATGCCACCGAACTAAGCCAGAACTCACACTTAGAGAATGTGGCATAAAGTCTCTCCTCTCTCAGCCTCTATAATACAATACTCAAGTGTTGTGCATGCTCCTCCTAGCTACGTGAGTACACCGGAATATCATCAATAAATACTACGACAAATAAATCAAGATATGGCTGGAATACACTATTCATCAAATGTATAAATACTGTTGGGGCATTGGTTAGCCCAAAAGACATAACAAGAAATTCATAGTGGCCATAACTAGTTCTGAATGTCGTCTTTAGAATATCTGAATCCCGAATTTTCAATTGGTGATACCCAGATCTCAAATCAATTTTGGAGAACACCCTCGCTTCCTGAAGTTGGTCAAATAAGTCATCAATACGCGGCAAAGGATATTTATTCTTGATTGTAACTTTGTTCAACTACCTATAATCGATGCACATCCACATAGTACCATCTTTCTTTTTCACAAACAGAACCAGTGCACCCCAAGATGACACACTAGGCCTAATAAACCCCTTTTCATGGAGTTCCTGAAGTTACTATTTCAATTCTTTTAACTCAGCTAGTGCCATATGATATGGAGGAATAGAAATGGGCTGAGTGCCCTGCACTAAGTCAATACCAAAATCAATATCCCTATCGGGTGGCATACCCGGCAGGTCTGCAGGAAATATATCCGGAATATTTCGCACAACCGGTACTGAATTAATAATAGGAGTATATGCATCATCATCTCTCACAAAGGCCAAATATGACAAATAAGAAATTACCCTGCTAGGAATAAAATCTAGAGAACCTCTCCATTCAACCTTTGGCAACCCCGGCATCGTCAACATCACAGTTTTTGCGTGATAGTCCAGAATAGCATGACATGGAGACAACCAATCCATACCCAGGATTACATCAAAATCAACCATACCGAGTAATAAGAGATCAACTCTAGTCTCCAGTTCCCCAATAGTTATCACACACAACCGATACATACGGTTCACAGTAATAATATCGCCCATCGGTGTAGATACACAAACAGGTGAAATTAAGGACTCACAGGGCATATCCAGATAATGAGAAAAATACGATGATACATATGAATAAGTGGAACCAGGGTCAAATAACATAGAAGCCTCCCTGTGGCACACTGAAACAATATCTGTGATCATTGCATCTGAAGCAACAACATCTGACCTGGCAGGAAAAGCATAGAATCGGGACTGACCGTCACCTGACCGGTCTCCCCCTCTTGGGCGACCCCTAGCTGCCTGACCCCCACCCCGAGCTGGCTGGGCAGGTGGTGTAACTACTGGTGCTGGTGCCGTTGGTCGAGAACTCTGTTGTAGAGCCCCACTAAACAGCCTAGGACAATCTCTCTTGAAATGACCCAATTCTCCGCACTCGAAACAACCCCTTATCTGCCAGAATTATTTCTCCTAATAACACGAGGAATTATATGTAGAAGCCTGAGCGGACGAGGCATGATGAGAACTCTGCGCTGGTAGGGCACTAAATGAAGACTGGCCTGAGTGAGCACTATAAGAACCGTGGCTAGATGATGCACCACGATGAGCTGGACAAGTCGCCTGAGCATGTCTGAAAGAACGACTCCTGCCACGGTAAAACTGACCCCATGAAGGAATACCGCTAAAAACACCTGAACCACGAGGCCTCTTAGCCTCCCTCTCAACCTGCTCCTGGCTGCGGACCATCTCAATCTGATGAGCAATGTCGACCACCTCGTCGAAAGTAGCACCAAACACTCTCTCTCTAGTCATGAGTAATCATAGCTGAAAAGTGAGGCCATCTATGAACCTTCTGTGGGAATCAACCAAATAGCATGACGGGCCAATTTTGAAAATCTCATCTCATACTGTGTCAAGGACATATCACCCTGACGAAACTGCTCGAACCTCCTGCGCAGCTCCTCTCTGCGGGACTGAGGTACGAACTTCTCCAGGAATAGACCGGAGAACTGCTGCCAAGTAAGGGGTGCTGCACTGACCGGCCTTTACCTATCGTAAGCCTCCCACCATCTGAAGGCAACCCCAGAAAACTGAAAAGTAGTGAATGAGACCCTACTGGTCTCTAGAATACCCGCTGTCCGAAGCATTCATTGACACTTATGCAGAAAACCCTGAGCATCCCCTGACTCAGCACCGCTAAATGGTGGAGTTCGAAGCCTCTCAAATCTCTCAAGTCTCCTCTGCTCATCGTCTGCCATAACAGGAACTACCGGGGCCTGAGCAGCCGCAACCGGATGTGCTGGTAGTGCACCCGGTATATGTAGTCCATGTACTATATGGTCTAGAGTACGGGCAACAGGGGTATAAGTACCTCCCCCGGCCTGAGAAGTGGCAGGTGCGACCTGAGCCGAAACCACCTGAGCAAGACCAGTGCAAATTGTCATATCTCGGCAAAAGTCTCCTGAAGGCCAGGAATCTCAATGGGCACAGCTGGTGCCTGAGCTAGTCCTCTCAGCTCAGCTATATCTGGAATCTGCTCCTGAACTGGAGCAACTGGTGGTACTACAGTGTTGGTCCAACTGTGGTACGAGCTACACCTCGACCTTTACCTCGGCCCTGGCCTCTACCACGGTCTCAGCCTCTCGCGGTCCTAACTAGTGGCACTGGTGAGTGACCGTCCGATCCGGTAGTGCGTGTTCTCATCATCTGTGAGAGAATAGAATAACTTTTCGGAATCAACAAATTCGCACGACAGAATACAAGAAAGTGAAATTTTTTCTAAGGGTTTTTCAGCCTCTCGAAGATAAATACAGACGTCTCCGTACCGATTCGTAAGACTCTACTAAACCTGCTCATAACTCGTGAGACCTATGCAACCTAGGGCTATAATACCAACTGGTCACGACCCAAAATCCCAACCCGTCGTGATGGCGCTTATATCGATACTAGGCAAGCCGACATTCTCAATAAAACATAATTTCTTTTAAGTTTGAAAATATAATATTTAAATACAATCCACAAACCTCGCAAATACCGATACAAACACTCCCAAAACCTGGTGTCACTAGTACATGAGCATCTAGTATGAATACAAGTCTGAAAAATACAGTCTATAATAGTCTAAGACCAAATACAGTAAACAAGGAGATAGGGAAGGAGAGTCAAGGTCTGCGAAACACGGCAGCTACCTCTGAATCTCCGAAAAAATTCAACTGTGCGAGAGAATCAACACCCACTATGTCCGAGAATACCTGAATCTGCACACAAAATGCAGGGTGTAGTAAAGTACAGCCAACTCAGCAAGTAACAATAATAAATAAGGAATTGAAGATAGTGACGAGCTATACGATTATAGTTCATTTCTAGCAATTCTAACAGAGAATAGACATGCTTTCAAATCCAGCAGTTTAAGTCAAATCAATTTATACAATTCAAGTTCATGTAATACAGATATAAAATCTTTCAGAGAATTTCACAACAATGACAGATAGCAACTAAGTGCAACAACAAATGCAAAGCAAGTACAGCCTCTCGGGGCAACAGTCACTCCACTCATCACAACAACTCAACCACTCGGCTCTCAGCCCTCAGCACTCGCACTCAATTGGTACCTGCGCTCACTGGGGTATACAGACTCCGGAGGGTCTCCTACAGCCCAAGCGCGACAATACGCACGGATAACTCACGTGCTATAATAACCTGCACATTTGAAGGAATTTAATTATTTCTGCTTGTTAAATAAATTATTGTTATATTCTGTGAATCATGCTGAATTATATATTCTAGTTTTATTTCAATTATTATTATTGACCCGTAGTGAGTGTCAAAGTCGGCCATCTCGTCTCTACCATTTCGCGATTAGGCTTGATACTTACTGGGTACACGTTGTTTACGTACTCATACTACACTTGTTGCACTTTTTGTGCAGGACCTGAGGCAAGTACTAGCGGGAAACCTACCGTCTTACACCCACGTTATCCAGGGGCATAGTGGTGAGATACCTTTCTGAGCCATTATGCAGCTACCAGTGTCTCTCCTTGTATTTATTTTTTCATTTTGTCTATTTTTATTTCAGATAGTATTTGAATTTTTATATAATCTACTAGATGCTCATACACTTGTGACACCAGGTCTTGACACACACATTGGCAGAATTTGGTATTTTATTATTTTCTTGGATTAAAAGTTTAATCAATATATGTTTAATTTATTAGTTGGCTTGCCTAACTGTAGTATTAGGTGCCATCACGACCTATAGGTGAAATTTGGTTGTGACAACATTATATCAGAGCACTATATTTACGTAGGTCTCACAAGTTATGAGCAGATCTAATAGAGTCTTGCTGATCGGTACGGAGACGTCTGTACTTATCTTCGAGAGGCTATAGGGTGTTAGGAAACTGCCTTTCTTCATATTCCATCGTGCAATTAATGTAATACTAAATATCATTCTCTTATTCTCTCATAGATGGTGAGAACGCGCTCTTATGAGGTTCCAGACCAGGGAAGAGCTACTCCCCCAGTTGCTAGAGGCCGAGGGAGGGCTCCAGCCCGTGGGAGAGGGCGAGGACGTCCCAGGACTGTTCCAGTTATGCCGCTAGTAGGTCCAACAGAGAATGACATTATTGAGGAACATGGTGAGGTGCCTGTGGCAGACCCAACTCCGGTGGATTTCACATCTGCACCAGGATTTCAGGATGTCATGGGTCGTATGCTGCGGTTCATGAACAATATGACTCAGGCCAATTTATTTCCGGCAGACCCGGCCACATCTCAGGTGGGCGGGGGAGCACATACCCGTACCGCACAGGCCCATGGACAGGCAGTTATTGTATATGAGACCCATGGTGCACTACCGGTGGGTGGAGCTCAGCCAGTGGCAGCAGCTACACCTGAGGCCAGGCCAGCTGTAGCCGCTGATCCTCAGAAACTATTGGACAGATGGACTAGACTACATCCTCCTGTCTTTGGGGGTGAGCGACATAAGGATCTCCAGGATTTCATTGATCTGTGCAAGGATAGACTGTACAACATGAGGATATTAGAGTCTCATAGGGTAGACTTTGCTACTTTTCAGCTAGAGGGCAGAGCCCGTAGATAGTGGTAGTCTTATATTCTTGGCAGACCAACAGATTCTCCTCCCATAACTTGGGACAGGTTCACCCGTATCTTCTTGGACAGGTATATTCCACCCTCCCAAGGGGAAGAGTTGAGGTTTCAGTTTGAGCAGCTCCAGCAGGGTCAGATGTCAGTGACCGATTATGAGGCAAGGTTTTTTGAGTTATCTCGCCATGCACGTATGATACTCCCTACTGAGGCGGAGAGAGTGCAGAGGTTTGTTGCGGGTTTACATACTAGCATTCAGGCTACTATGGCTCGAGAGGTTGAGATGGGTACTTCTTATGAGCTAGTCATGGAGATAGCACGCAGGATTGGGGATGTACTTTAGTGGAGCCGAGAGCAGGGTATGAGAGATAAGTAATTCAGGTATTCTGGAGAGTTCAGAGGTGCTCCGTCTGGGGGAAGAGGTCAGTTCGTGAGAGGACAGTTCAGTAGGCCCCCATATCCAGCACCACCGCCTCCTCGGGGTGCTCCAGTAGGACCTTATTTCAGTGCTATACTAGAGAGTTCTTATCGCCCACCAGCTATTCAGGGTTCTTCCAGTGGGTATTCAGGTCCCCAGGGCCATAACTCTAGTCAGCGGCTTATTGCACCGCAGAGTTGTTACGAGTGTGGGGATCCCCATCACATACATAGATTTTTCCCTATGCTTCGGGGTAAACTAGTGCAACAGGGTCAGCAGCCTATGATTACCGGACCAGTTGCTCCACCAGTCGTCCGACCACCTAGAGGTGGAGGATAGGTGGGTAGGGGCCGTTTGCGCTCCAGCTTGATTCTATGCTTTTCTGGCCAGACCAGATGTAGAGGCCTCAGATGCCGTGATAACAGGTATTATTTCTATTTTCGGCAAAGATGCCTCGGTATTATTCGATTCAGTATCTACATATTCATATGTGTCATCTCTATTTGCTCCATTCCTGGGTGTTTCTTGTGAGTCCTTGAGTACTCCTGTTTATGTGTCCACTCCTATGGGCGATTCCGTTGTTGTGAACTGGAACTACCGGTCCTGTATTATTACATTCTGTGGTTGTGAAACTAGAGCAGATCTCCTATTGCTTGAGATGACCGATTTTGAAATTATTCTGGGCATGGACTGGTTATCTCAATATCATGCTATTCTAGATTGCCATGCCAAAACTGTTACCTTGGCTATTCCAGCATTGCCTAAGCTGGAGTGGAAGGGTTCGTCTGGTAGTTTATTTAATCGAGGTATTTATTTTATAAAGGCTCAATACATAGTTGAGAATGGTTGTTTGTCTTATCTAGCCTATGTTCGGGATACTAATGCAGAGACTCCAGCTATCGATTCAGTGCCTATAGTACGGGAGTTCTCCGATGTATTTCCTTCAGATCTTCCAGGTATGCCACCTGATCGTGATATTGATTTTTGTATTGACTTG
>AWOL01S0026958.1:0-17213 GCA_000715115.1 Nicotiana otophora | reverse complement strand
AAAGAATTGAAAGAACAGCTTGAGGAGTTACTAGCCAAAGGGTTCATCAGGCCGAGTGTATGGCCTTGGGGTGCACCAGTATTATTTGTGAAAAAGAAGGATGGAACAATGCGGATGTGTATTGATTATCGCCAATTGAACAAAGTCACTATTAAGAACAAGTACCTGTTACCGCGTATTGATGATCTATTTGACCAGTTGCAGGGTGCTAGGGTGTTCTCTAAGATCGACTTGAGGTCGGGGTACCATCAGTTGAAGATTCGGAATTCGGATGTTCCGAAGACTGCTTTTCGGACTAGATATGGTCATTATGAGTTTCTGGTGACTTAGGTTTAACTAACGCCCCGACAACATTTATGGATTTGATGAACAGGGTATTCAAGCCATATATTGATTTGTTTGTCATCGTCTTCATTAATGACATCTTGATCTACTCGCGCAGTAAGGAGGAGCATGAGCAGCATATGAGAGTAGTGCTTCAGACATTGCGGGAACAAAGGCTATATGCTAAGTTCTCTAAATGTGAGTTCTGGCTTGAGTCTGTAGCATTTTTGGGACATATTGTATCGGGCGAGGGTATTAAAGTTGATCCCAAAAAGAGTGAGGCATTTCAGAATTGGCATCGTCCCCCTTCAGCGACTGAGATCAGGAGTTTTCTGGGTTTGGCAGGTTATTATCGTCGATTCATGGACGGTTTTTCATCTATTGCAGCACCTTTGACCAAATTAACCCAGAAGGGTGCTCCGTTCCGATGGTCTAATGATTGTGAGGTGAGCTCTCAGAAGCTCAAGACAGCAATGACTACAGCACCAGTGTTAGTGTTGCCTTCCTGTTCGGGAATATATACAGTGTATTGTGACGCTTCACGCGTAGTCTTGGGTTGTGTATTAACGCAGGTAGGTCAAGTTATTGCATATGCTTCATGTCAGCTGAAGCCCCACGAAAAGAATTATCCGGTACATGATTTGGAGTTAACTGCGATTGTTCACGTTCTTAAGATTTGGAGGCATTATCTTTATGGGGTGTCTTGTGAAGTTTACACTGATCATCGTAGTTTGCAGTATTTTTTCAAGCAGAAGGGCCTAAATTTGAGGCAGCGCAGATGGCTGGAGTTACTAAAAGATTATGATATTACTATCTTGTATCATCCGGGCAAAGCAAATGTAGTTGCATATGCCTTGAGCAGGAAGGCGGAGAGTATGGGTAGTTTGGCTTTCATTTCAGTAGAGGAAAGGCCATTAGCCTCGGATATTCAATCCTTGGCTAACAGACTTGTGATGCTGGATATTTCAGAGCCCAGCCGAGTTCTTGCATTTGTTGTGGCTCAATCTTCACTATTTGAGCAGATCAAGGCTCGCCAGTATAATGCCCATACTTGATGGTTCTTCGTGAAACGGTACTACGAGGTGGTGCCAAGGAAGTTACTATTGGTGCAAATGGTGTTCTGCGTCTCCAGGGTCGTCTATGTGTTCCTAATGTGGATGGACTGAAGAAAACGATCCTAGAGGAGGCACACAGTTCTCGGTATTTTATTCATCCAGGTGCTACGAAGATGTATCGTGACCTGAGGCAGCATTATTGGTGGCGACGAATGAAAAAGGACATTGTTGAGCATGTAGCTAGGTGTCTAAATTGTCAGTAAGTTAAATATGAGCACCAGAAGCCAGGTGTCCTACTTCAGCAGATGACTATACCGGAGTGGAAATGGGATCGCATCACTATAGACTTTGTAGTTGGGTTGACCTTGCGGAAGTTTGATGCAGTTTGGGTCGTTGTCGACAGGTTGACTAAGTCAACACATTTCATTCCGGTTGTGACTACGTATACTTCAGAGAGGTTGGCCCAAATTTATATTCAGGAGATAGTTAGGTTGCATGGTGTGCCAATTTCCATCATATCAGATAGAGGTCCTCAGTTTACTTCACATTTCTGGAGAGCAGTACAGAGAGAGTTGGGGACCCGTGTAGAGCGCAACACAACTTTTCATCCGCATACCGACGGGCAGTCAAAGCAGATAATTCAGATTTTGGAGGATATGCTCAGGGCATGTGTGATTGACTTTTGAGCTCAGTAGGATCGTTTCTTGCCTTTGGTCGAGTTTGCTTATAACAACAGCTACCAATCCAGTATCGAGATGGCTCCATTTGAGGCTTTGTATGGTCGACGATGTCGTTCGCCCATCGGGTAGTTTGAGCCCGGTGAGTCTAAGTTATATGGTACTGATTTGGTGAAAGATGCCTTGAAAAAGGTAAAGTTGATTCAGGAGCAACTTCGTACAGCACAATCCAGACAGAAGAGTTACGCAGATTAGAAAGCGCGCAATTTATCCTTTATGATGGGTGAAAAAGTTCTCGTGAAAGTTTCGCCGATGAAGGGAATAATGAGATTGGGAAAAAGGCAAAACTGAGCCTAAGGTTTATAGGCCCATTTGAGGTGTTGAAACGAGTTGGGGAGGTTGCTTATGAGCTTGCATTACCTCCCAGCCTATCGAGAATTCATCCGGTTTTCCATGTATCTATGCTCTGAAAGTATTATGCCGACCTATCACATATGTTAGACTTCAGCACAGTTCAGCTAGATAATAGCTTGGGTTATGAAGAGGAGCCAGATGCCATTATTGATAAACAGGTTCGCCAGTTGAGGTCCAAGAGGATTTCTGGAGTTAAAGTCCAGTGGAGGGGCCAACCAGTCGAGGAAGTGACTTGGGAGGCCGAGAAAAACATGCGTAGTAGATATCCACACTTATTCAGCCCTTCAGGTATAATTCTAAACTCGTTCGAGGATGAACGTTTGTTTTAGAGGTGGAGAATGTGATGACCCAAAATATTATTTTTAAATTTAATAATTAATTCTATATTCTAAGACTTTGAAAAGCACAATTTATCATTCCTTGACTTGCGTGCGCAGTCCGTAAAATTTTCTGGAAAGTTTTTATGTGAAAAATAGATTAAAATGTGAATTAGAGCTTTAAAACTCAACGGAGTTGACTTTGGTCAACATTTTGAGCAAACAGACTCAAATCAGTATTTCTACAGTTCCGATAGGTCTGTATCGTAATTTGGGACTTGGGCGTATGCCCGGAATCAAATTCCGAGGCCCCTAGCCCGAGATATAGAATTTTGATGAAAAATTAAAAGTTTAAGTTCAAATAGTGATCGGATGTCGAATTATGTGAAAACGACCGCGGAATAGAATTTTGATGATTCCAACAGCTCCGTATGTTGATTTTGGACTTAGGAGCGTGATCGAAATTTTATTTGGAAGTCCGTAGTGAAATTAGGCTTGAAATGGCTAAAATATGAATTTAAAGTTTGGAAATTTGACCGGGCAGTTGACTTTTTGATATCGGGGTCGGAATCCAGTTCTGAAAATTTTCATAGCTCCGTTATGTCATTTATTATTTGTGTACAAAATTTGAGGTCAATCGAACTTGATTTGATAGGTTTCGGCATCAAATGTAGAAGTTGAAAATTCTTAGTTTCATTAAGCTTGAATTGAGGTGTGATTCGTGGTTTTAGCATTGTTTGATGTGATTTAGAGGTTCGACTACGTTCGTATGATGTTTTGGGACTTGTTGGTACATTTGATTGAGGTCCCGAGGGCCTCGGGTGAGTTTCGGATGGTTAACGGATTAAAAATTGGACTTAAACAACTGTTGCAATTTTTCTCTTATGCTAGAAATTCTTGGCTGTGATCGAGCCCAAGATCGAGGCCCAAAATCGAAGCCCAAGATCGAGCTCCCATGATCGAGCTCCCAAGATCGAGCTCCCATGATCGAGCTCCCATGATCGAGCTCCCTGATCGGACTGGACAGATCTGTAAGTTATAAAAACAGAGGCATTAAACCCATTTGCCATTTTTGACAAACTTGAGCTTCACCAGAGGTGACTTTTTGACAGATTTTCAAGGAAAGACATTTGAGGTAAGTGATTCCAACTCAGATTTGGTCTATATACACAAATATATCATTATTTTCACAATTTAATTAGTGTTTTGAGATCGAAATTTGGAAAATTTTAGAAATCTCATAGAAACGAATTTTTGAGATTTCGGTATTGATTCGGAGTCGAATTTGAGTGAAACTGGTATGGTTGGACTCGTAATTGAATGGGTTGTCGGATTTCATAACTTTCGCCGAATTCCGAGATGTGGTCCCCACAGACGAATTTTAATTAATTTCGGGATTTTTATTGAAAATGTAGTATTTCTTATAGAATTGATTCCTATAAATTTTAGTGATTGTATCGAATTATTTATGGTTAGATTCGAGCCAATCAAAGTTGGATAATCGAGGCAAGGGCTTTCTAGTGGATTAAATTGGAGCAAATTGAGGTAAGTCTCTTGTCTAATCTTGTGAGGGGAAAATTTACCCCGTAGGTGATTAAATTAAATAATTATTGCTAATTGCGGGGGCTACGTACGCACGAGGTGACGAGAGTCCGTGCGTAGCTACTATTAATGCTTAGGTCCGGGTAGTTTAGGACTCAAAGCATGAATTACTTGTGTAAATTGTATTCTCTATTAATTAAAATATTTGATGTATATATTGTGAATTGTTATGAAAGGTAGAAAAATATGGAATTTTCATATGCTTAATTTTTGTTTAGATTAATTAATTGTTGAAATAAATTGTTATCCTCTCGAATAAATTTTACAATAAATACTCTTATTCCGGAGGTACATAAGAAAATGTTCTCCTTTCTTGTGGATCGGACCGAACGCCTTGGCAGGATAGATGCATCTATGGATCGTGCCGCACGTCTCTCGGCAGTGTACACAATATTCTTGATCGGGTCGAATGACCTCGGCAGAAATCGTACTTAATAATAATAATTACACTATACTTTGATAGTTTATTGCAGCTTATGAAGCTAATTGATAAATTTGAAAATCTTTGGAATTTAAGGATTATTATCCCTGTTAGCTAAGGAATTATTGTTATTCCTGTAAATGAGATTAATTGATAAACTGAAAATTTATTGGAATTGAAGGAATTTAGTTAATATACTGAGAATTGTTGCATTTGAAGGAATTTAATTATTTCTGCTGGTTAAATAAATTATTGTTATATTCTGTGAATCATGCTGAATTATATATTCTAGTTTTATTTCAATTATTATTATTAACCCGTAGTGAGTGTCAAAGTCGGCCATCTCGTCTCTACCACTTCGAGATTGGGCTTGATACTTACTGGGTACACGTTGTTTACGTACTCATACTACACTTGTTGTACTTTTTGTGCAGGACCTGAGGCAAGTACTAGTGGGGGACCTACCGTATTATACCCACGTTATCCAGGGGCATAGTGGTGAGCTACCTTTCTGAGCCATTCTGCAGCTTCCAGTGTCTCTCCTTGTATTTTGTTTTCATTCTGTCTATTTTTATTTCAGACAGTATTTGAGATTTTGTATAATCTACTAGATGCTCATACACTTGTGACAACAGTTATTGACACACACATTGGTAGAATTTGGTATTTTATTATTTTCTTGGATTAAAAGTTTAATCAATATACGTTTAATTTATTAGTTGGCTTGCCTAGCTGTAGTGTTAGGCGCCATCACGACCTATAGGTGAAATTGGGTCGTGATAGTCTCTAAGACTGGGTAAGCCGATTTCTATTACATTTTGAAGCCATTTTTTTTAAAAAAAAAAATTAAATAAGTAACCAAAACTAACAGCGGAATAAATATGAATGTACAACCTCCCAAGAGTGGTAGTAGTGAGTCACGAACTCCAACTGAATACATAGAATGACGAGGAGCGAATATACAATACTGTTTGATTACAAATTAACAGTCCAATGAAATGAAAAGACTCCAAGGGACTGCGACGGCCAAGCAGCTCTACCTTGAATCTTTACGATCACGCTTTAACTCTGCTCAAGTCCGATATCTCCAATACCTGACTCTACACAAAAAAATATACAGAAGTGTAGAGTGAGCACACCACAGCGGTGCCCAGTAAGTATCAAGACTAACCTCAATGGAGTAGAGACGAGGTACAGTCAAGACACTCACTAGTCTAATACCCTGTGCAATATAGCAGTATACAATAGTACTGAAAAATAACTAGCGATGATAACAACAACTCAACCAATGATATAACAACAAGGCAACAAGAATATCATAATTATTGCTCAGGCGAATAAGGAACACAAGTACAATTGATAAGTCAAGTCCTTCAAATATAAATCATTCACATATTATTCTTTAAAATAAATATCTTTCGAATATACTTCTTTCAAATAAATATATTTTCAAGTAAAAGTCACCATGTGACACCTCATTTCAAATCATAAAGATTACGGGTCTCAGCCCACTTTCATATTTTTCACGGCACCTCGTGCCCATATCTCTATCACCATCACACGGACAACTCACGTGTCAATAATAAAATCATCATATTTTTCCCCTGCATCTCATGCCCATATTACTTTCATAACTGTACGGACAACTCACGTACAAAAATATCAATGTATATAAGATCGGCAAGATCAATTTATTTTCAATAAAGTAAGGTTAAAATATTTAAATCAAGTAAGAAATCAACAAAAGGATAAGTTTATTTTAGAAATCGTTTGAAAGAGGAAAAATGACATTTTCTTTAAAATAAAGCATCAGATAAACTACTGACTTGGATATAAAATTTATTAAATTAAACATACTGGAATTTTTTTTTATTTAAAACAACTAAATCATCAAAGACAAGTACAACCCAAAAATACAAATTCTCAAGTCTCGTACGAAAAAGTCAAGGTCAACACAATACATCAAGAAATATAAAACACTTAATATTAAGTCAAATAATACATCACGGAAAATACAAGAATTTACAAATTACGGAAAACTAAAATAACCAAGGGGCAAGTGCAAACATAGTCTCGAAGTAAGTGCTCAACATGGGATCTACCGAGGTACCGCCTCGTAGTCCCAAAATAAATATGCAACAACAATAATGCCCCCAGGCCATCATAAATCAATCCCCGACATAGCCCCCTTGTCTCGCCACGTGTGCAATAGTAAAGTAAATGCCCACCTTATCTCGCCACACGTGCATAATAATGTTACCACCTTGTCTCGCCACATGTGCAAACCCACATATATATATAAATAGCCCGCCTTGTCATGCCGCATGTGCATAAATCAATAGTAATAATAGCACGGCAGAAACCTCATGCAAACACCCGAACATAACTCTCACAATATAATGTGCCAACATCACATCTCATAAACTGCACCTCAAATGTTCAAATATTACATCATAGCATAGATTGCACATCAAATGCTCAATTATTACAACTTATCATATATTGCACATCAAGTGCTCAAATATTACAACTTATCACAAATTGCATATCAAGTGTTCAAATATTACAAATTATCATAGATTGCACATCAAGTGCTCAAATATTACAACTTGCCATAAAAATCAACAATACCTTATTTTCCACAATAAGGAGCCCATGGCTCCACCATAATGTGCACAAAGAATCTTAACAAAATATCCGAAAGTGAACAACTCAACAAAATAATATTTCACATAAAAATCAAGGTGGCAATCATACCAAATCATCATGTAAACATAATTTTAACAAACAAGGATCTAGGCATGACAAATAGAGGATTTAATGAGTGCCAATAATTTTTAATTTAATACATAAAGGCATCTAAAGATTTTTAATCAATGAAATTTGCACATATAAACTAAGTACGTACTCGTCACCTCGCATACATGGTTTTTAATTACACAAATTGCACATAAGACTTAATGCCTAAGGAATATTCCCCCCACTCAAGGTTAAGCAAGGCACTTACTTCTTTGAAGTTATGCCGATATTCCAAAATCGCCTTCTTGCTTGAAATGACCTTCGGACGACTCAAACCTATCCAAATTAATTGTATAACTTCATTAAAATTCATCAAAAATAATTCTGGATAATAATACGTCGAGTTAAAAATTTATTCCAAAAAGTAAACAAAAGTCAACGCGAGACCCGCCTCTCAGAACCCGACATAATTTTTATGAAATCCGAACACCCATTCCGATACGAGTTCAACCATACCAATTTTATCGAATTCCAATAACAACTCGACTTCCAAATCTTAAATTTTCTTTTTTGGAAGATTTTACAAAAATCTTGATTTTTCTTCCATTAAATCTGAATTAAATGATGGATTCAAAGATATAATCATGGAAATAAATCAAAACTGGATAAGAATCACTTACTCCAAACACTCACGCAAGAATCTCTCCGAAAAATCGCCTTCTACCGAGCTCCAAATTTGATTTTGAGTTATGAACTCAAACCCGCATTTTTGGGACTTTTCATTCTGCCCAGATAGGCCTTCTTCGCGTTTGCGACCATTGCTTCGCGTTCGCGAAGGCCAAAACTGAACTGCCTCAAATTCATCATCGCATTCGCGCAGGCCAACTGTTTCTACCCCATCATTTCCTCTTCATATTCGCTAACTCCTCGTCGCGTTCGCGATGACCATCTGACCAACTCCTTCGCGTTCGCGTTCTCATTCGCATTCCACGCTTCGCGTTCGCAAAGGCCAAACGACCCCAGGCCCAAATCTTCCTTTCTTTTTCGCGTTCGCGTTGCCTGGGCCGCATTCGCAAAGGCTTGCCCTGCTCCTTCTTCGCGTTCGCATTCGCGTCCATAGCTTCGCATTCGCGAAGGCCAAACCATCAGCCCCTCGAATTCCTCTTCGCAAACGCGGGACTCCCTTCGCATTTGCGAAGAAGGAAACCAGACTTCAGTAACAGTAGTCCAAACAACTCCAATTTGGTCCAAAACTACCTTGAAACACACCTGAGCCCCTCGGGACCCCGTCCAATCATACCAACCTGTCCCATAACATAACACGGACCTGCTCGAAGCCTCAAATCACATCCAAAAACATTGAAATCATGAATCGCACCCTAATTCAAACTTAATAAACTTTGAAACTTCAACTTCTACCATCGATGCCAAAACCTATCAAATCACGTCCGTTTGACCTCAAATTTTGCACACAAGTCACATTCGACATTACGGACCTACTACCACTTCCGGAATCAGATTCTGGCCTCGATATCAAAAAGTCAACTCCCCGGTCAAACTTCCCAAAAATTCAACTTTCGGCATTTCAAGCTTAATTCCACTACGGACCTCCAAATAATTTTTCGGACACGCTCCTAAGTCCAAAATTACCATACGGAACTATTGACATCATCAAAATTCCATTATGGAGTTGTCTTCTCAGAAGTCAACTCTCCGGTCAACTCTTTCCATTTAAGCTTCAAAGTAAGGATTGTTCTTTTAATTTAATTCCGAATCTTTAGTAAATCAAGCTCGACCACACTTGCGGGTCATAATACATATTGCGAAGCTGCTCGAGACCTTAAGTCACTAAACGGGGCGTAAATTCTTAAAACAACAAGTCGGGTTGTTACAATATATCCCTAACAAACATGATTGTCGTTGATTTAAAAAGGAAAAAAGAATCAAAGATTTTGATATTTAATATACCCTATTAAAGTCAAGTCAAAATTATCGTAGGTTCAAATTGAAAAAAATAAGAAGAGATAATAAGTAGGAAACTATTATTTGATATCACCCATTAACCTAATTCGTTTTTTTGGTGAAGTTCTTAAATTAGAATTTCAAAACCAAAATTACAAATCTCTTAATTTTATGTGTGAATATTGAAACTGGGAAGGAAGAATGATAATTTTTGGTTTTGGAGTGATGAAATTATTAAACTAAAATAAGTTTATTATTGAATATTGTAATGACCCAAAATCCCACCACAGGCGTCGTGATGGCACTTAGTCTCTAAGACTAAGTAAGCCGATTACAATTACAATTCAAGCCAAATGTTTTTAAAATATAATCGAAACCAAAAGCGGGAACAAATATAAAAACCTCTCAAGACTGGTACTACTCAGTCACGAACTCTAACTGAATTTATGAAATGATCTCAAGGATCGAATATACAATACTGTTCGAATAATAATTAACAGTACAATAAAATGGAAAGACTTCAAGGGACTGTGACAACCAAGCAGCTCTACCTTGAATCCTTGCGATCAAAACACTAACTGTCAGGACCCAATTTCATCTATAGGTCGTGATAGAGCCCAACACTATAGCTAAGCAAGCTAACTAATAAGTCATACGTACATTGGTTAAACTTTTATTCCAAAAAAATAATAAAATACCAACTTCTACCAATGTGTGTGTGCCAAGACCCGGTGTCACAAGTGCATGAGCATCTAGTAGATTATAGAAAACTCCAAATACTGTCTGAAATGAAATAGACAAAATATAAATATAAGAAGAGACACTGGTAGCTGCAGAATGGCTCAGAAGGGCAGCTCACCACTATGCCTCAGGATGACGTGGGTATGCGATGATAGGTCCTCCACTAGTACCTGTCTTAGATCCTACACAAAAAGTGCAGCAAGTATAGTATGAGTACGTAAACAACGTGTACTTAGTAAGTATCAAGCCTATTCTCGAAGTGGTAGAGACGAGATGTCCGACTTTGACACTCACTATGAGTCAATGATAATAACTGAAAAAAATCTAGGATATTTAAATTGGCATGAATTACAAATTCACAATAATTTATTTAATCAGCAGAAATAATCAAATTTCTTCAATCCAAATAATATCCAATTTATCAATTAAAACTCATTTACAGGAGTAACAATTAATTCCTTAACAAGCAAGAATAATAATTCATTAAATTTCAAGGATTTTCCAATTTATCAATTAGCTTCACAAGCTGAAATAAATTATTAAAGTATCGTGTAATTACTACTATTAGGCACGATTTCTGCCGAGGACGTACGACCCAATCCAGAGTGTCGTGTACACTGTCGAGGGACGTGTGGCATGATGCATAGATGCATCTATTCCGCCGAGGCGTTCGACCCGCTCCACAAGAAAGGAGGACATTTTCTTATGTGCCTCCGGAAGGACAGTATGTTTATTATAAGATAAATTTGGGAGGAGAACAATTTCTTTTGACAATTAATTAATTTAAATAAAAAATATAGCCTATGAGATTTCCATCCTTTAATATCTTTATCAAACAAATCACAATATATTCATATATATATATATATCAATTAATATTAATTAATCAAAGAATACAATTTACACAAGTAATACATGATTTGAGTCCTAAACTACCCGGACTTTAGCATTAATAGTAGCTACGCACGGACTCTCGTCACCTCGTGCGTACGTAGCCCCCACAATTAGCAACAATTATTTAATCTTAATCACCTATGAGGTAATTTCCCCCTCACAAGATTAGACAAGAGACTTACCTCGTCTTGCTCCAATTTAATCCACTATAAGGCCTTTTCCACGATTATCCAACCCCGTCTGGCTCGAATCTAGCCAAAACAATTCGATATAATCACTAAAAATTATAGGAATCAACTCTATAAGAAAATACTACAATTTTAATACAAATCCCAAAATTAATTAAATATTCATTCCTGGGGCCCATATCTCAGAATCCGGCCAAAGTTATGAAATCCGATAACCCATTCAATTACGAGTCCAACCATACCAATTTCACTCAAATCCGACTCCGAATCGATACCGAAATCTCAAAATTTCGTTTCTATGAGATTTCTAAACTTTTTCAAATTTCAATCTCAAAACACTAATTTATGGTGAAAACAATGATACACTTATATATGTAGACCAAATCCGAGTTATAATCACTTACCCAAATATTTTTCCCTTGAAAATCTGCCAAAAGTCGTCTCTGCTCAAACTCAAGTTCGTCAAAAATGGCAAATGGGACGAATGCCCTCTTTTTATAACACTGTCCAGCATTTCGGAACTGGGCCTCGATCAGGCTTCGATCATGGCCCTCGATCATACCTCGATCGTGGCTTCGATCACAGGATCGAGCCGGGACCTCGGATCATGGCCTTGATTATGGCATCGAGTCCGGTCCTTCGATCATAGCCTCGATCATGGCATTGAGCTTGAGCCTTCGATTGTGACCCTCAATCTTGGGTCTCGATCCTATCCCTCGAACCTTGCCTTCGATCATGGCCCTCGAGATGGACCTTCGATCATGGCTTCGATACACAAGCTCGAGCCTGAGACTCGTCAACTCGGGTTTGATGTCTGGGCTCGATGCCTGGGCTCGATGACAGTCTAGAATGCCCAACAAAAGAGGAACAATTGCAGCAGGTTTTTAAGTCCAACTTTTGACCCGTTAACCATCCGAAACTCACCCGAGGCCTTCAGGACCTCAACTAAATATACCAACAAGTCCTAAAACATCATACGAACTTAGTCGAACCTCTAAATAACATCAAACAACGCTAAAACCATGAATCATACTCCAATTCAAGCTTAATAAAACTAAGAGTTTTCAAATTCTACATTCGATGTCGGAACCTATCAAATCAAGTCCGATTGATCTCAAATTTTGCACACAAGTCATACATGTCATAACGGAGCTGTGAAGATTTTCAGAACTGGATTCCGACCCCGATATCAAAAAGTCAACTTCCCGGTCACACTTTCAAACTTTAAATTCCTATTTTAGCCATTTCAAGCCAAATTTCACTACGGACTTCCAAATAAAATCCGATCACGCTCCTAAGTCCAAATAACCATACAGAGTTGTTGGAATCATCAAAATTCTATTCCGGGGTCGTTTTCTCAAAATGTTGACCAAAGTCAAACTTAGCACTTTAAGGCCAACTTAAGAAACCAAGTGTTCCGGTTTCACCTCAAACACTTCCAAATCCCGAACCAACTATCTCCGCAAGTCATAAATTAATAAAAGCATGTTCGGGGAGTTTTATTTTAGGGAACAGAGTTTTAAAAGTCAAAATGATCGGTTGGGTCATTACACCTTAGTTGTAGGATCAATTTCTTTAATAATGCCTTAGGGCAAAGTACTTATATTAGATGATTGTTATTATGTTCCGAAATTTGTTTCGAACATAATTTCAGCTTCTACGTTGGACAAGCGTGGGTTTCGCATTAATATTGGCAATGGTATTTGCTCTTTTTATTATGGTGATAATTTATATGTGAATGGCTATCTCCAACATGATGTTTATGTCTTACCTAATGTGAATGCTGATTCGATTATGCATGTTTCAAGTCTTAAGAAGAAAAGAGATGATCAAGTAAATCATACATACTTTTGGCATTGTAGACTTGGTCATATAGGAGAAAAAGGAATTAACAAGTTGTACAAGGAAGGGTACCTTGACAAGTATGATTTTGAATCATATCCAACTTGTGAATCTTGTCTCAAAGGAAAAATGACCAAATCTCCATTTGCTGGAAGTGGAGAAAGAGCTATTAAATTATTGGGACTAATTCATACAGATGTTTGTGGGCCCATGAAAATTCAAGCTAGAGGTGGATATTCTTACTTCATCACCTTCACTGATGATATGTCAAGATATGGATTTGTGTATCTTATGAAACACAAATATGAATCTTTTGAAATGTTCAAAAGGTTCCGTAGTGAAGTTGAGAAACAGACTGGTAAAAGTATTAAAGTACTAAGGTCTGGTAGAGGTGGAGAATATCTTAGTGAAAATTTTACTAGGTATCTCAAAGAGAATGGGATTCTCTCACAGTGGACACTTCCAAAAATACCACATCACAATGCTGTGTCTGAAAGGAGAAATCGAACCTTATTAGATATGGTAAGATCTATGATGGGGTTCACTGATCTTCCAATAAATTTATAGGGATATACTTTGGAAGCAACAACATACTTACTTAATAAAGTTCCCACTAAGTCAGTCTCTACAACACCATATGAGATATGGAAATGACGTAAGCCAAATCTTAAGCATATTAAAGTTTGGGGTTGTCTAGCTTATGTTAAGAGACTTCAATCTGATAAACTTAACTCAAGATCTGATAAGTGTAGGTTTATTGGGTATCCCAAAGAAACAATGGGATATTATTTTTATCACCCTTCTGCCTGTAAAGTGTTTATGGCTTGAGGAGCATCCTTTTTGGAAAGGGAATTTCTTTTGGAAGGAAATTATAGTGGAGAAATAGAACTTGATGAAGCTCAAGAAACTAATTAATCAACACAAAATCAAGATCATGAGACACAAGTTGAAGAACCTTTATTGGATGTTTTGAAGTTGACAANTTTTCTCAAAATGTTGACCAAAGTCAAACTTAGCACTTTAAGGCCAACTTAAGGAACCAAGTGTTCCGATTTCACCTCAAACACTTCCAAATGCCGAACCAACCATCCCCGTNTAGCACCTGGATGAATAGAATATCGAGAACTGTGTGCCTCCTCCAAGATCCTTTTCCTCAGTCCGTCCACATTAGGAACACATAGACGATCCTGAAGTTGCAGAACACCATCCGTTCCAATAGTAATTTCTTTGGCACCATCTCGTAGTACCGTTTCCCTAAGAACCATCAAGTGTGGGTCATCATACTGGCGAGCCNTGGATGAATAGAATATCGAGAACTGTGTGCCTCTTCCAGAATCTTTTTCCTCAGCCCATCCACATTAGGAACACATAGACGATCCTGGAGTCTCAAAACACCATCTGCTCTAATAGTAACTTCCTTGGCACCACCTCGTAGTACAGTTTCCCTAAGAACCATCAAGTGTGGATCATCATACTAACGAGCCTTGATCTGCTCAAATAGTGAAAATTGGTCCACCACGCATGCAAGAACTCGGCTGGGCTCTGAAATATCCAGCCTTACAAGATTATTAGCCAATTACTGAATATTTGAGGCTAATGGCCTTTCCTCTGCTGAAATGAAAGCCAAACTACCCATACTCTCCGCCTTTCTGCTCAAGGCATCTGCAACCACATTTGCTTTGCTCGAATGATACAAGATTGTAATATCATAATCTTTTAGTAACTCCAGCCATCTGTGCTGTCTCAAATTTAGGTCCCTCTGCTTGAACAAATGCTGCAAACTACGATGATCAGTGTAAACTTCACAAGACACCCCATAAAGATAATGCCTCCAAATCTTAAGAGCGTGAATAATCGCAGCTAACTCCAAATCATGTACTGGATAATTCTTTTCGTGGGGCTTAAACTGACGTGAAGCATATGGAATAACTTGCCCTTCCTGCATCAATACACAACCTAAGCCAACGCGCGAAGCGTCGTAATACACTGTATACATCCCCGAACCGGAAGGCAACACTAACACTGGTGCTGTAGCCAATGATGTCTTGAGCTTCTGAAAGCTCACCTCCCAATCATCGGACCATCGAAATAGGGCACCCTTCTGGGTTAATGTGGTCAAAGGTGCTGCAATAGATGAAAAACCTTCCATGAATTGACGATAATAACCTGCTAAACCTAGAAAACTCCTTATCTCAATCCCTGAAGTGGGACGATGCCAATTCTGAACTGCCTCAATCTTTTTGGAATCAACTTTAATACATTCACCCGATACAATATGTCCAAAAACAATGCTACAGACTTAAGCCAGAACTCACATTTAGAAAACTTAGCATATAGCTTTTGTTCCCACAACGTCTGAAGCACTAATCTCATATGTTGCTCATGTTCCTCCTTACTGCGCGAATAGATTAATATGTCATCAATGAAGACAATGACAAACAAATCAATGTATGGTATCATCAGATCCATTAACGCTGTCGGGGCATTAGTTAAACCAAAAGACATTACCAGAAACTTATAATGACCATATCTAGTACGGAAAGCAGTCTTCAGAACATCCGAATCCCGAATCTTCAACTGATGGTACCCCGACCTCAAGTCGATCTTAGAGAATACCCTAGCACCCTACAACTGGTCAAATAGATCATCAATACGCGGCAACGGGTACTTGTTCTTAATAGTGACTTTGTTCAATTGGCGATAATCAATACATATCCGCATTGTTCAATCCTTTTTTTCCCAAATAATACCGGTGCACCCCAAGGCGATACACTCGGTCTGACAAACCCTTTGGCGAGTAACTCTTCAAGCTGTTCTTTCAATTCTTTCGGAGCCATGCAATACAGTGGGATAGATATAGGCTGGGTATCTGAAGCCAAGTTAATACAAAAATTAATATCATGATCATGTGGCATACCTGGAAGATCTGACGGAAATACATCGGGGAACTCTCGAACTACAGGCACTGAATCAATAGCAGGAGTCTCTACAGTAGTATCCCGAACATAGGCTAGATAAGCTAAACAACCCTTCTCAACCATGTGTTGAGCCTTTATAAAAGAGATAACTCTATTAAATGAACTAACATGCGAACCCTTCCACTCCAGCTTAGGCAATGCTAGAATAGCCAAGGTAACAGTCTTGGCATGACAATCTAGAATAACATGATATGGAAATAACCAGTCCATGCCCAGAATAATTTCAAAATCGGTCATCTCAAGCAATATGAGATCTACTCTAGTTTCATAACCACAGAATGTAATAATATAGGACCGGTAGATCTGGTTCACAACAACAGAATCGCCCACATTAGTGGACACATATACAGAAGTACTCAAGGACTCACGAGAAACACCCAGGAATGGAGCAAATAGAGATGACACATATGAATACGTAGATCCTGGATCAAATAATACTGAGGCATCTTTGCCACAAACAGAAATAATACTTGTAATCACAGCATCTAAGGCCTCTGTATCCGGTCTAGCCGGAAAAGCATAGAACTGAGCTGGAGCGCCAACTGTCTGGCCTCTGCCTAGCTGACCTCCACCTCTAGGATGGCCCCTACCCACCTGTCCTCCACCCCTAGGTGGTCGGACTACTGGCGGAGCAACTGGTCCGGTAAGCATAGGCTGCTGACCCTGCTGTACCGGTCTACCTCGAAGCCTGTGGCAAAACCTTCGCATGTGACTGGGATACCTGCACTCGTAACAACTCTTCGGTACGATGGGCTGTTGACTAAGTGTCTGGCCCTGGGGACCTGAATACCCACTGGGAGGACCCTGAATAGCTGGTGGGCGGTAAGAACTCCTTGGAATAGCACTGAGATAAGGTCACACTGGAGCACCTCTAGGAGGTGGTGGTGCTGGATATGGGGGTCTGCTGGACTGTCCCCTCACAAACTGACCTCTTCCCCCGGACGAAGAACCTCTAAACTCTCCAGATTACCTGAACCGCTTATCTCGCATAATCTGCTCTCGGCTCCGTTGACGTACACCCTTAATCCTCCGGGCTATCTCCACAACTCGCTCATAAGA
>AWOL01S0026955.1:29303-39608 GCA_000715115.1 Nicotiana otophora | reverse complement strand
AATTTGTTTATGATTTGGGACTACGAGGCGATACCTCGGTAGTGCCCTTGTTGATATTGATTTATGGCCGCAGTTGCCTTTGATTATTGTTGTGATTTTCTTACAGTTAAAAAAAAAATTGTTTTTTTCCACGAGGTATTAATTGCCATTATTTGGTGTAATTAAATGGTGACATACTACTTGACTTATTTCCATTGTCATATTATCTTATTATATTGTTAAACATTTTTACCATGCCATTAATTATTTTTCAATAGGGCCTGACCTGATCTCGTCACTACTCTACCGAGGTTAGGCTTGGCACTTACTGGGTACCGCTGTGGTGTACTCATACTACGCTTCTGCACATCTTTTTGTGCAGATCCAGGTACATCTTACCAGACCAGGCACCAGTAAACTAGTTGTACAAGGAGACTTCGAGGTATATCTACCAGCGTCCGTAGATTCCGGAGTCCCCTTCTATCTTACTATGTTGTCTTCCTTATTTGCTTTAGACTCTGATGTACAGAGACATAGAGAATAAATTCTTAGAAACTTGTAACTTGTTTCTACCGGGTTTTGGAAATTGTATTTATTTGAATTATAGTTTATTTATTTCAGATATCTATTATTATTTCGAATTAATAGGCTTACCTAGACTTAGAGACAAGGTGCCATCACGACCTCCTACAGAGGGAATTTGGGGTCGTGACAAGTTGGTATCAGAGCTTTAGGTTCATAAGCAGGTTTAGTAGAGTCTCGCGGATCGGTACGGAGACGTCTGTACTTATCTTCGGGGGGCTATGGAACTGTTAGAAAAATATTCACTTCTTTGATTCCTTATCGTGTGCATTTGTTGACTTCAAAATTTTAAACCATTTTCTTTCTATTCTCTCACAATTGGTGAGAACACGCACAACTGGATCCGATGATCAGACACCGCGCGCCCTGTTAGAGCCGCAAGAGGCTGGGGTCGGGGCAGAGGCCGTGTCAGAGGACGAGGAAGACCATGTTGCGCACACAGAGCACCTGCACGAGCTGCTGCAAAGGAACCACAAGTAGCTCCAGTTGGAGAACACGCATTTGAGATGCCTGTTACTACCTCTGTACTTGAGGAGACTCTTGCCCAGTTTTTGAGCATGTTTGGCACTCTAGCTCATGCAGGGTTAATTCCACTTGCTCCTGCCACATCTCAGGCCGGGGGAGGATCACAGACTCCCGCCGCCCCTACTCCAGAGCCACGGGCCCAAGTTGACCAAGCCCCAGAGGTTACACCAGTGCAGCCATTTATTCCAGTTCGGCCCGAGGTTAGGACAGCAGTTTCAGAGGGGGGCAGCTCAGGCTCGAGAGGTACAAGAAGTACCACCCTCCCACTTTCAGTGGTTTAGTTTCAGAGGATGCTCAAGGTTTTCTGGAGTAATGTCATCGTATCCTTTGTACCATGGGCATTGTGGATTCCAGTGGGGTTTCTTTCACGACATTCCAGTTTAAAGGAGCAGCCTACCAGTGGTGGCGGGCATATGAGTTAGATAGTCCCGCTGAGGCATCTTCACTCACTTGGACTCAATTTTCAGATATGTTCTTAAGGGAGTATGTTCCTCAGAGTCTTAGAGATGCATGGCGCACAGAGTTTGAGCAGTTGTGCCATAGTTCTATGACCGTGTCAGAATATGCGGCCTGATTCAGTGATTTGGCTATGCATGCACCAGCCTTAGTTGCTACTATTCGAGAGCGGATTTGCAGATTTATTGAGGGTCTTCACCCTAGTATCAGATTCATTATGACCCGAGAGCTAGAGATGGACATCACATACCAACAAGCGGTGTTAATTTTTAGGAGGAAGGTATGCGAACTCGGGAGAGGGAAGAGAGGGAAACTAAGAGACCCCGAGATTCTGGCACATATAATAATTTGCGTGCCCCACTTGCAGCCCGTCATGGTAGAAGTTATGTGAGCCGTCCTATTCAATCAACACTTCCAGCTTCCAGTAGTATTCTGGCTACTCCCAGACCTCAAGTTCCATATTATGCACCGTCAGTGACTATTGTACCTCCTCTACGGGGTACTTTCAGCGAATAGTCTAGTCGATCAGGCTTGAGCTAGTCCCAGTATCCATGTCGTCTAAGGGCTTGTTTTGAGTGTGGTGACACTCGTCACATAGTGAGGGATTTCAACAGATTTAGGAGGGGTGCACCTCCACATAATTCTCAGGCCCCACCCATTCCACAGGTCCCCCAGGCTTCTCAGGCCATGATTACTGCACCAGTTGCTACTCCACCTGCACAGACAGCCAGAGGTGGAGGTCGGACAGGTAGAGGTCGCCCTAGAGGGAGAGGCCAGGCCAGATATTATGCCCTTTCTGCTAGGACAGAGGCTGTTGCATCATTATTCTGTTATCATAGGTATATTCCGGTCTGTCATAAAGATACATCAGTCTTATTTAATCCAGGCTCTACTTATTCTTATGTGTCATCTTATTTTGCCCCGTATTTGGGTGTATCCCGTGATTCCTTGAGTTCTTTTGTTTATATATCTACACCCGTGGATGAATCTATTATTGTGGACATCGTGTATCGGTCGTGTTTAATTGTTATCAGTGGTTTTGAGATCAGAGCTGATTTATTAGTGCTCAGTATGGTGTATTTCAATATTATTTTGGGCATGGACTGGTTGTCGCCCTATCACGCTATTCTTGATTGTTACGCCAAGACGGTGATGTTGGCTATGCCAGGTTTACCACAACTAGAGTGGAGAGGTACCTTGGATCATGTCCCTAGCAGAGTTGTTTAATTTCTTAAAGCTCAACGAATGGTTGAGAAGGAGTGTGGTGCGTATCTCACCTATGTGAGAGATGTTAGTATTGATACTCCTACCGTGGAGTAAGTTTCTATAGTAATGGATTTTCCTGATATATTTCCAGCAGATCTTCCAGGTATGCCACCCGATAGGGATATTGACTTTGACATTGATTTGTTACCGGGCACTCAGCCCATTTCTATTCCACCATATCATATGGCCCCAGCAGAGGTGAAAGAATTAAAATAACAGTTATAGGAGTTTCTTGATAAGGGCTTCATTCGGCCCAGTGTATCGCCTTGGAGTGCTCCTATTTTATTTGTGAAGAAGAAGGATGTTCTATGCGGATGTGCATTGATTACCGCCAGCTGAAAAAGGTTACAATGAAGAACAGGTATCCATTGCCACGTATTGATCACTTATTTGATCAGTTTCAGGGTGCCAGAGTGTTCTCTAAGATTGACTTACGTTCAGGCTATAATCAGTTGAAGATTCGGGAATCAGATATTCCGAAACCTGCTTTCAGGACTCGGTACGATCATTATGAGTTCCTTGTGATGTCTTTTGGGCTGACCAATGCCCCAGCAGCATTTATGCACTTAATGAATAGTGTATTTTAGCCCTATCTTAATTCTTTCCTCATTGTGTTTATTGACGACATTCTAGTGTATTCCCGGAGTCGGGAAGATCATGAACATCACATGAGGACTGTGCTTCAGGCTTTGAGAGAAAAGAAGTTATATGCAATAATTTCAAAGTGCGAATTTTGGCTTGATTAAGTGGGATTCTTGTGTCATATAGTTTCGTGTGAAGGGATCAAGGTAGATCCGAAGAAGATTGAAGCAGTGCAGAGTTGGTCCAGACCATCCTCAGCTCTGGAGATCCGGAGTTTCCTTGGTTTTGTAGGGTATTATCGCCGATTTGTTGAGGGTTTCTCTTCTATTGCTACACCTATGACCACATTGACGCAGAAGGGTGCTCCGTTCAGGTGGACCGAGGAATGTGAGGAGAGCTTCCAAAAGCTCAAGGCATCTTTGACTACAGCCCAATATTTGTATTACATACAGGTTCAGGGGTCTTGATTTACGGCAGCGGAGATGGTTGGAGTTGCTTAAGGATTATGATATCATCATTATCGATCATCCCGGGAAGGCCAACGTAGTGGCCGATGCCCTGAGTTGTAAGGCGGAGAGTTTGGGCAGCTTAGCATATTTTTCGGTAGCAGAGAGGCCTTTAGCCTTGGATGTTCAGGCCTTGGCCAACCAGTTTGTCAGATTGGATGTTTTCGAGTCGAGCCGAGTTTTGGCTTATGTCGTTTCTCAGTCTTCTCTTTATGATCGTATCAGGGAGAGTCAGCATGATGACCCACATCTGCTTGTCCTTAAGGATACAGTTCAACACGGTGATGCCAAGGAAGTCACTATTGGAGATGACAGTGTATTACAAATGCAGGGCAGGCTATGTGTGCTGAATGTAGATGGTTTGCATGAGTTGATTCTCCAGGAGGCTCACAGTTCGCGGTACTCCATTCATCCGGGTGCTGCAAAGATGTATAAGGACCTGAGACAACATTACTGGTGGAGGAGGATGAAGAAAGACATAGTGGAATATGTAGCTCGGTGTCTAAATTTCCAGCAGGTGAAGTATGAGCATCAACGACATTGCTTCAAAAGGTAGATATTCCAGAATGGAAATGGGAGCGGATCACTATGGATTTCGTTGTCGGGCTCACACAGACTCAAAGGAAGTTCGATGCAGTTTGGTGATTGTGGATAAGTTGACCAAGTCATCTCATTTCATTCCTGTAGTTACTACTTACACTTCGGAATAGCTGGCTTAGGTCTATATTCGCGAGATTGTCAAACTTCACGGCGTACCAGTATCTATCATGTTTGACCGGGGTGCGCAGTTTACATCACGATTTTGGAGGGTTGTACAGCAAGGGTTGGGTACTCATGTGGAGTTAAGTACAGCATTTCACCCTCTGACAAACAGACAATCCGAGCGCACTATTCAGATATTGGAGGATATGCTTCGTGTGTGTGTGATAGATTTTGGGGGTACTTGGGACTAGTTCTTACCACTTGCGGAGTTTGCTTACAACAACAGTTACCAGTCGAGCATTCAGATGGATTCGTATGAAGCCTTGTATGGTAGGCGGTGCCGGTCTCCAGTGGATTGGTTCGAACCGGGTGAAACTGGACTATTGGGTACATACTTGGTTCAGGATACCTTGGAAAAAGTTAAATTGATTCAGGATTGACTTCGTACCGCCCAATCTAGACAGAAACGTTACGCGAATCGAAAGGTTCGTGATGTTGCATTCATGGTTGGTGAGTGGGTCTAGTTCCGTGTTTTGCCTATGAAGGGTGTGATGATGTTCGGGAAGAAGGGCAAGTTGAGCCCTAGGTATATTGGGCCTTTTGAGATTCTTGAAAGATTTGGAGAGGTGGCTTACAGACTTGCACTACCGCCTAGTCTCTCTGCAGTTCATCCGGTATTACATGTTTCTATGCTCCAGAAGTATCACATTGATCCGTCTCATGTGTTAGACTTCAGTTCGGTTCAGTTGGACAAGGATCTATCTAATGTTGAGGAACCGGTGGCTATTTTGGATATGCAGGTTCGAAAGCTGAGATCAAAGAACACCGCTTCCGTGAAGGTTCAGTGGAGGGATCATCCGGTCGAGGAGGCGACTTGGGAGACGGAGCATGATATGCGCAGCTGTTATCCTCATCTTTTCACCACTCCAGATATAATTCTAAACTCATTCGAGGACGAACGTTTGTTTAAGAGGTGGAGAATGTAATGACCCACCCGGTCATTTTGACTTTTAGAATCGCGTTCCCCTAAATAAAACTCTCTGTATGTGCTTTTATTAATTTATGACTTGCGGGGATGGTTGGTTCAGGATTTGGAAGTGTTCGGGTTGAAATCGGAACACTTGGTTCCTTAAGTTGGCCTTAAAATGCTAAGTTTGACTTCGGTCAACATTTTGAGAAAACGACCACAGAATAGAATTTTGATGTTTCCAACAGCTCCGTATGGTGATTTTGGACTTATGAGTGTGTTCGGAATTTTATTTGGAAGTCCGTAGTTAAATTAGGCTTGAAATGGCTAAAATAGGAATTTAAGCTTGGATGTTTGACCGGGGAGTTTACTTTTTGATATTGGGGTTGGAATCCAGTTCCGAAAATTTTCATAGCTCTGTTTTGTCATTTATGACTTGCGTGGAAATTGTGAGGTCAATCGGACTTGATTTGATAGGTTCCGGTGTCGTTTGTAAAAATTGAAAGTTTCAAAGTTCTTTAGGCTTGAATCTATGTGTGATTCGTGTTTTTAGTGTTGTTGGATGTGATTTGAGGACTGACTAAGTTCGTATGATGTATTAGGACTTGTTGGTATATTTAGTTGAGGTCCCGAGGGGCTCGGGTGAGTTTCGAATGGTTAACAGATCAAAAGTTGGACTTAAACAGTTGCTGCAATTTTCTTTTGCTGGAAATGCAGAAATCGGAGCCCAGAAATCTAAGACCAAAAATCGAGCCCAGATATCGATGGCCAGGTTCGAAGCCAGGGACGAGGCTCAGGATCGAAGCCATGATCGAAGCTCAGGATCGAGGGCCATGATCGAAGGCAAGCTCGAGGGCCATGATCGAAGGCCCAGGATCAAGGGCCATGATTGAAGGCATGCTCGAGGGCCCTGAACGAGGCCGGCTTGAGGGCCATGATCGACGGCCCAGGATCGAGGGCCATTATCGAAGCCACGTTCGAGGCCCAGGATCGAGGCCATGATCGAGGGTTGCCTGGGCAAACTTATAAAGGAGGGGACTCAGTCTCATTCGCCATTTTTTTCACATTGGAGTTTGAGCAGAAGCGAATTTTGACAGATTTTCAAGGAAAAATATTTGGGTAAGTGATTCTAACTCGGATTTGGTCAGTATACACGAATATATCATTGTTTTCACCATTTAGTTAGTGTATTGAGATGGAAATTTGGGAAAATTTTAAAAATCTCATAAAAACAAATTTTTAAGATTTCGGTGTCGATTCGGAGTCTGATGTGAATGAAACAGGTATGGTTGGACTCGTAATTGAATGGGTTGTCGGATTTTGTAAGTTTTGCCGGATTCTGAGATGTGGGCCCCACGGGCGAATTTTGAGCTAATTTCGGATTTTATTGAAAAATATAGTATTTTCTTATGAGATTGATTCCTATAATTTGTGTTTACTGTATCGAGTTAATTATGACTAGATTCAAGTCGATCGGAGTCGGGAAATCAAGGAAAAGTTATACTACTTGGTTAAATTGGAGCAAGTTGAGGTAAGTGACTTGTCTAACCTTGTGTGGGGAAAATTTCCCCTAGGATTGGTATTGAAGTGATAAATTAAAATGTGTTGAAGTCGTGTACACGAGGTGACGAGTGTGTACACGGGCTAAATATGAAAGATTATGTCTTTAAATTGTGTAGATCGTTGTTGCATATCAATTAAAAAAAATTACCTTGTTATATTCTTCATCATTGATTTAAATGTTTATACTTTAAATTTTCTTGACCTTTTTTCTGCTAATTGTTTTACCTGTTTAATTGAAACTTGGTTTATTTTATTCTGTGCATTATTTGAAGGTTGATTTTCTTTAAATTAAATATTATTAATATTAATTATTTGACATTTTAAATTTGGTATTGAAGCAACGTATTAAAATTTTGAAATATTATTTTGTTGAGTTATTTATTCCCGAATATTCTTGGTGAGATTTTCGTACTCATTGTGATGGAGCCGTGAGTTCTTTATTGTGAAAAAATATTATTGTTGATTTATTTTGGCAAATTAAAATATTTGGGCTCTTGAGGTGTAAATTGTGATATATTGTGATATTGATACACATGCGGTGATATAAGGTTTGGGTATTGAAACGCATGCGGTGAGATAAGGATGGCTTGATACGCTTGGCTAGTAGGAAAAACTATTAGAAGTCATGCGGTGTGATAATGATAGCTAAAACGCGAGATGCTATTTCGGGAAAAATATTTTTTTTAAACTAAATTGTGAAGGCTCCTGCGGTGATATAAGGAAATGAAATATTTTGAATTTATTTATGATTTGGGACTACGAGGCGATACCTCGGTAGTGCCCTTGTTGATATTGATTTATGGCCGCAGTTACCTTTGATTATTGTTGTGATTTTCTTAAAGTTAAAAAAAAATTATGTTTTTTTCCACGAGGTATTAATTGCCATTATTTGGTGTAATTAAATGGTGACATACTACTTGACTCATTTCCATTGACATATTATCTTATTATATTGTTAAACATTTTTACCATGCCATTAATTATTTTCCAGTAGGGCCTGACCTGACCTCGTCACTACTCTACCGAGGTTAGGCTTGGCACTTACTGGGTACCGTTGTGGTGTACTCATACTATGCTTCTGCATATATTTTTATGCAGATCCAGGTACATCTTACTAGACCAGGCACCAGTAAACTAGCTGTACGAGGAGATTTCGAGGTATATCTGCCAGCGTCCGCAGATTCCGGAGTCCCCTTATATTTTACTATGTTATCTTCCCTATTTGCTTTAGACTCTGATATATAGAGACATAGAGAATAAATTCTTAGAAGCTTGTGACTTATTTCTACCGTGTTTTGGGAGTTGTAATTATTTGAATTGTAGTTAATTTATTTCAGATATCTATTATTATTCCGCATTGATAGGTTTACCTAGTCTTAGAGACTATGTACTATCACGACCTCCTACGGAGGGAATTTGAGGTCGTGACAGGTATTATTAGAATAGATTGGGTATTTCTTAAGGAGTTTGAATCCCAATTTTGAGATGATTTGGCGGAGTTTTGAGGTAGTTTGAATTGAAAATTCGAAATAGAAGATGAAACATGAAAAAATAATGATATGTGTATCACACTATGTCTCATTTGTGTATCACATATGTATCATATTTGTATCAAATGTAGATCCATGTAAACATGTGTGTGTGATATATGTGTGATACATGTTGTTTGATACATCTATTGCAAAAGAATTTTTTGAGCTCGATTTTAACTACGAATTTTGATACCAAATCAGTCCAAATCTCCTCCAATCTTCCTCAAAAACTTTTATATTGACTCATCTATATGTTTTCAATGAATTTCAACCATATCTATTGAAAATATCCCTTTTTACTAAGATTTTTGGAATCTTGTTTGTATATATATATATATATATATATTTCATCACCTTGTTTGTTACCTCATCCATGAAATTTTCTTTCCGTCTTGCATCTAATATTGCTGATCACGCTTAAAAATATGGAAGGAGATTTTGTGTGTGATTCTTTGAGAGAAAGGAGCTTATTTATTTGGATTTTTAATTTTTATTTGTGCTTCGATAGTTTTCATAAATATATGATTAATGGCTAGAGGTTGGTAAGTTAAAACTTATTTGAGATATTTTTGTAAGATTCCTCTTTTTAAGTCCAAACTTGCGCTATGTGCCAATAAAATGATGTCATGATTATATTTATGCGGTCTAATGAACAAAAGATCCAATATAATTGGTCGAATGAATGAAGAGACCAGTCATATTCACATATGACTAGTGCGGTTATGTCCGGGCAAAGCTCGCGCTCAACGACTATATGAGCAGTTCGCGTTTAAATATATAACTATTTAATGTTTCTCTGCTAATTTTTAGTGATTATATGATCCGCGTACCATTCAAAAGCCTTTTAAGTATACTTTATTTGACATACATTGTTTATCATAGTAATTTAAACATTTATTAGTTCCTAAATTGTAATGACCCAGCCGGTCGTTTTGAGTATTATAACCTTGTTCCCTCATTTACTGCTCAATTTATGCTTTATAGTTATTTTTTGACTTACCGGGTTAGTGGGTTCGGGTCCGGGAGGCATTCAGAGTGAAATGAGACACTTAGTCTCATAATTGAAAATTTAAGTTAGAAAAGTGGACCGGATATGGACCTATGTGTAAACGACCTCGAATTTGAATTTTGATGATTCCAATAGCTCCGTATGGTGATTTTGGACTTAGGAGCGTATTCGGAATATTATTTGGAGGTCCGTAGAGGAATTAGGCTTGAAATACCGAAAGTTGAATTTTTGGGAAGTTTGATCGGGGGGGTTGACTTTTTGATATCGGAGTCGGAATCCGATTCTGAAAATTTGAATACCTCCGGTATGTTATTTATGACTTTTGTGCAAAATTTGAGGTTAATCGGATGTGAATTGATAGGTTCTGAAGTCGTTTGTAGAAACTAAAAATTTCAAAGTTCATTAGGCTTGAATTGGGGTGTAATTCATGGTTTTAGCGTTGTTTGAGGTGATTTCAGGGTTCGAGTAAATCCGTATGATGTTTTAAGACTTGTTAATATATTTGGTTGAGGTACCGAGGGGTTCGGGTGAGTTTTGGATGGTTAACGGATTTTTAGCCTTGATGAGATTGTTGATATCTGCTGCTTCATTTTTCTGATTTTCTCTTTCGCGTTCGCGAGTGGGCCCTCGCGTTCG
>AWOL01S0026955.1:5402-19862 GCA_000715115.1 Nicotiana otophora | reverse complement strand
TCCTTAAGGACACGGTTAAGCATGGTGATGCCAAGTAAGTCACTATTGGAGATGACGGTGTATTACAGATGTAGGGCAGGCTATGTGTGCCTAATGTAGATAGTTTACGTGAGCTAATTCTCCAGGAAGCTCACAGTTCGCAACATTCTATTCATCCAGGCGCTGCGAAGATGTATCAAGATTTGAGACAACACTATTGGTGGAGGTGGATGAAGAAAGATATAGTTGGGTTTGTATCTCGGTGTTTAAATTGTCAACAGGTAAAGTACGAGCATCAGAGACCAGGCGGATTGCTACAGAGACTTGAAATTTTGGAGTGGAAGTGGGAGCGTATTACCATGGACTTCGTAGTTGGACTCCCACAGACTTTAAGAAAGTTTGATGATGTTTGGGTGATAGTAGATCGTTTGACCAAATCTGCGCATTTTATTCCAGTCGGTACTAATTATTCTTCGGAGCGGTTGGCTAGGATTTATATTCGCAAGATTGTTCGCCTACACGGTGTGTCGGTGTCTATTATTTCAGATCGGGGTACGCAATTTACCTCACAGTTTTGGAGGGCAGTGCAGCAAGAATTGGGCACACATGTTTAGTTGAGTACAGTATTTCACCCTCAGACGGACAGACAGTCCGAGAGCACTATTTAGATATTGGAGGATATGCTACGCGCTTGTGTCATGATTTCGGGGGTTCTTGGGATCCATTTCTGCCACTCGCGGAGTTTGCTTACAATAATATCTACCAGTCAGGCATTCAGATGGCTCTGTATGAAGCTTTGTATGGGAGACGGTGCTGATCTTCGGTGGATTGGTTCGAGCCGGGTAAGGTTAGGCTATTGGGTACTGACTTGGTTCAGGATGCTTTAGAGAAGGTCAAAGAAATTCAGGAACGGCTTCACACGGCATAGTCTAGACAGAAGCGTTATGCCGACAGGAAGGTTCGTGATGTTATTCACATGGTAGGGGAGAAGGTTCTGCTCAAGATTTCACCCATGAAGGGTGTGTTGAGGTTCGGGAAGAAGGGCAAGTTGAGCACTCGGTATATTGGGACTTTTGAGATACTTAAGAAAATTGGAGAGGTGGCTTATGAACTTGCTTTGCCATCTAGTCTATCAGGTGTTCATCCAGTGTTCCATGTATCCATGATCCGAAAGTATGTCGGGGATCCGTCTCATATTCTGGATTTCAGTACAGTACAGCTGGACGGTAATTTGACTTATGACGTGGAACCGAAGGCTATTTTAGACCGGCAGGTTAAAAAGCTGAGGTCAAAGAGCATAGCATCAGTGAAGGTGCAGTGGAGAGGACATCCAGTCGGAGAAGCTACTTGGGAGATTGAGCAAGAGATGCAGAGCAAATATCCACACTTATTTGAGACTCGAGGTATTGTTCTTAACCCATTCGAGGAAGAACCTTTGTTTAAGAGGAGGAGAATGTAACAACTCGGTTGGTCGTTTTGATTATTATAACCCCCCTTTCCTATTTACTGCTTAATTTATGATTTATAGTTGTTTTATGACTTACCGGGTTAGTGGGTTCAGGTCCGGAAAGAATTCGGAGTGAAAGAAAACTCTTAGTCTCATAATTGCAAATTTAAGTTAGAACAGTGGACCAGATATGGACCTATGTGTAAACGGCCTCGGATTTGAATTTTGATAATTTCAATAGCTCCGTATGGTGATTTTGGGCTTAAGATCATGTCCGGAATATTATTTGGAGGTCCGTAGAGGAATTAGACTTGAAATACCGACAGTTGAATTTTTGAAAAGTTTGACTGGGCGGTTGACTTTTTGATATCGGGGTTGGAATTCGATTCTGAAAATTTGAATACCTAGGTTATGTCATTTATGACTTGTGTGCAAAATTTGAGGTCAATCGGACGTGAATTGATAGGTTCCGGAGTCGTTTGTAGAAACTAGAAATTTCAAAGTTCATTAGGCTTGAATTGGGATGTAATTCATGGTTTTAGCATTGTTTGAGGTGATTTGAGGGTTCGACTAAGTCTGTATGATGTTTTAGGACTTGTTGGTATATTTGGTTGAGGTCCCGAGGGGCTCGGGTGAGTTTTGGATGGTTAATAGATCATTTTTGGCCTTGGCGAGATTGCTGATATCTGCTGCTGCATTTTTCTGATTTTCTCTTTCACGTTCGCGATTGGGCCCTCGCGTTCGTGAAGAGTGTTTTCTGAGTGTGAGGTTTTGTTCTTCGCATCTTCTAAGGGTAGGATGCAAACGCGAAGGTATGGTCTGTGTGTGCATCGCGAACGCGTAAGAGGTGTTGCGTTCACGAAGAGGAGTGAGGCCATTGGGAACCCTCGGGTCCTTGTTCTACGTGTTCGCGAGGTGGCGGTCGCGTTCGCGGAGTTCTGAGATGGTAAATTGCAAAGCTTCGCGTTCGCGAAGGGTTAAATTTGTGGGCAGTCGAGTTGTGCTTCGCGAACGCGAGGGACCTGTCGCGTTCGCGAAGAAGAGAGGTCTGGACAGAGAGTTTAAGTTCTGAAAATGGGACTTTGTCCCATTTTTTATTTTTGACGGATTTGAGCTCGGGAATAGGCGATTTTCGGGAGTTGTTCAAGGAAAAAAATAGAGTAAGTGTTCTTAACTCAATATTTGTTAAATTACCCGAATCCATGTTTGTTTTTATCATTTAATTGGTGAATTAAGTTGGAAAAGTTTGAAAACCCTCTTAGTTTAAATTGAAGATTTGAAGGTTGAGTTGGGGTTGGATTTTGATAAAATCAGTTTTGTTAGACTTGTGGTTGAATGGGCTTCTGGATTTTGTAACTTTTGTGGAGTTCCGAGACGTGGTCTCCACAGGCGATTGTTGAGCTAAAATTCGGATTTTTATGGAAAATTAGCATTTTCTTATGGAGTTAATTCCAATAAATTTTATTGACTGAAACGAATTATTTGTGACTAGATTCGAGGCATTCAGAGGCCAATTTACGAGGCAAAGGCATAGCAGAGTAAAGAATTTCACTCTCTGAGATAAGTAACAGTTATAAATCTGGTCCTGAGGGTATGAAACCACGGATTTTGGTATCATGTGATTATTTTGGAGGTGACGCACATGCTAGGTGACGGTCGTGTGGGCGTGCACCGAGGGGATTATGACTTGGTCCGTCTCGGGAACTGAAAAGTTGAATAATTTGTTGTTAGCTATATGCTCTCTATGTGTTGATAAAATTTGACTGTAAATCATGTTAGAAATCATGCTTAGGCTATGTAATTGTACTATTGGGACCCATAGAGGTCGCGTACCTGTTGAATTGCCTGCTAAATGCTATATGTACTCAGTCTCAGTTTTTACTTGCACAATTTATCTCAGTCCCTGTTATTATTATTGATACATCATATCATTGTTGGTTGGGCTGATTTCATGATTATTGAGAGCCCGAGAGACTGGAGAGATTTATGACTGAGTGAGGCCGAGGGCCTGATTGTGAGATATTAATACTATAGCAAGTGAGTTTTCTATGCAGCACGTGAGTTGGCCATGCAGATCCTTATATTATACTATAGCACGTGAGTTAGCCGTGCAGCACGTGAGTTGGCCGTACAGCACGTGAGTTGGCCGTGCGGATCCTTATATTATACTATAGCACATGAGTTGGCCATGCAGCACGTGACTTGGCCGTGCGGATCTAGATATTTATATTATGGCACGTGAGTTGTCTGTACAGTACGTGAGTTGTTGCAGATTATAGAGCTTGGGCTTTTGGAGCCCCTCCGGAGTCTGTATACCCCCGGTGAGCACGGGTACCCATTGAGTGTGAGTGACGAGGGTTGGGAGCCCAATGAGTGATGATGGCTGGGAGCCCAGTGAGTGATTGTTGTCCTGAGAGGTTGTACTTGATTTCCGTTTGTTGTTACACCTAGTTTCTATCTGTCATTGTTGTGAAATCTCTGAAAGATTTTATATACGGATTACATGAACATGAACTGTATAAAAATTGATTTGACATTAAACTGCCAGATTTGAAAGTATATCTATATTGTTTGCTGGAATTACTGAATATGAACTGTAGTTGTGTAGCTTGTCACTATCTTCAGTTCTTTATTTATTATTGTTACTTACTGAGTTGGTTGTGCTCATACTACACCCTGCACTTTGTGTGTAGATCCAGGTGTTCCCGGACATAGCTGGTGTTGATTCTTCCGTACAGCTGATTTTCAAGAGATTTTGAGGTAGTTGCCGTGTTTCGTAGACCTTGTCTCTCCTTCTCTATCTCCTTGTTTACTGTATTTGGTCTCAGACTATTATAGACCATATTTTCCAGACTTGTATTCATATTAGATGCTCATGTACTCAGTGACACCAGATTTTAAGTCGTGTTCGTGTCAGTATTTATGGGATTTTGTATTGTATTAAATTATTATATTTTTAAACTTAAGAGAAATTATAGTTTATCGAGATAATCGGCTTGCCTAGTATTGAATTAGGCGCCATCACGACAGGTTGGGATTTTGGGTCATGACATAAATGATACAATTTAAATATTTAATTAAACTATATTTGAATTTGTAATTTTAGATTAGAGATTATTTGAGTGATTGTAAATTTTTATTATCAATTTAATTTAAGAAAATTCAGAAGAAAAAGTGAAGATGTTGGAGAAAGTTCAAAAAAATTATATATCGTATTATGACCAATAACATTTTGGGTCCCGGTTCTAAACAAACTTTAAATAATTAAAAGTAATAAAACAACTTAACTCTATCATTTTTCTCCATTGTTGTTGGCGTCAATTATGTGTATTCTCGAGTGTTTTATTACCAAAAATAATTATTATTAAATATTAATTAAAAATAATGATTATTAAATGATACTTCATGCTCTTTCTTTTCAAATAACCAGCCGTTTAAATTCGATCGATTTATGTAAAGCAAATTACGCAAGCCGTAAAAGACCCATAAAACCATTTGATCCTAATTTTCTAGTGTACTGTTTCCATGAAATTTTTTAATATCTTAGAAATAGATAATTGGCTTTCAAAAGGATATTTATTTTCCCTTCTTATGCTAGCACTAACCCAAGCGAAGATAGTTGTAATTTACGGTATTTACTCTATTCTTCGTATTCTTTTTTTATTTTATTTTTCACTCTCTTATTTTAGTAAATAATATTTTGACTAATAAGATATTTCACATTAAATAATTAGCCCTTTTGTTTAGGCATAGTAATTATTCCTTTACCAGATTTCCTAATTTTTCGTAATTCTTTAGACCATAAACGTTGAAAAAGGAAAATACTTATCGCTGCATTATCTTTCAAACTTCAATATAAAATGAAATGAGATCTTCACCTCTCTCCGGTAGAATTATGAAAGGTATAAAATAAGTAGTACTTTAGCACATACACATTTATTAATGACAATAGAAGTTAAAAATGTATTTATAAAAAAAGGAAGATGAACGAATTAAATACTTAATGCTCATAATTGTAACGACCCGACCGGTCGTTTTGAACTCTAGCGTGTCATTCAGCGGTTTGAGACCCTGAGCAGCTTCACTGCAGGTATTATGACTTGTACACATGGTTGGAATTTAATTTCGAGAAGTTCGGAGTTGATTTGGAAAGAAAATTCTAATTTCGGAAGCCTTAAGTTGGAGGAATTGACTAAAGGGTGATTTTTGAGTAAACAACCTTGGAATCGAGATTTGAACATTTCAACAGGTTCGTATGATAATTTTGGACTTGGGCGTATGTCCGGATCGGGTTTTGGATGACCCGTGAGCATCTCGGCGCCTATTGTAGAAGTTGGCATTTTGGAAGAATCTCATAAAAATTGGGTTTAGGCATATTTCGATGTTATCGATGTTCGTTTAGGATTCCGAGTCTGGGAATAGCTCCGTATGGTGATTCTGGTATTGGGAGCACGTCAGGAAGTGGATTTGGAGGTCCGTAGGTCATTTCGGAGTCATTTGGCGAAAGTTAAAAATTTGTAGGTTTTTGAAAAGTTTGAATGGGAGTGGACTTTGTGATATCGGGGTCAGATTTTGATTTCGAAAGTTGGAGTAGGTCCATAATATCGAATGTGACTTGTGTGCGAAATTTTAGGTCAACTAGACGTGATTTGAAAGGTTTTGGCATCGAATGTAGAAGTTTGAAGTTCTAAAGTTCATTAAGCTTGAATTGGGGTGCGATTCATGATTTTGATGTTTTTGGCATGATTTGAGGGTCCGAGCGAGTCCGTTTTATGATTCCAAACCTGTTGGTATGTTCGGGCAGGGCCCCGGGGGCCCCGAGTGGCAATCAGACGAGGCTCGGACCAAGTTGGAAATTGGGAGCAACAGTTGAAGCTCCCAGTTGCTGTCATAATCGCACTTGTGCTTGGCCAGCCGCAGGTGCGAGCTACGAGCCGCAGAAGCGAAAGAGTGAGGGGAGCCCAGCCACCGCAGGTGCGGAAGTTTTGGCACACCTGCATGACCGCAGGTGCGAGAGTAGTAGCCGCAGGAGCGGATGGGCTCGCAGAAGCGGTCCCTTTTGTTCGCAGATGCGGAGCTTGGCCAGGTAAGGGAAATGCGCACCTGTGCCGATTTTGTCGCATGTGCGGGACCGTGGATGCGGCCTAAGGCACCGCAGGTGCGAAAATCGCTGGGCAGAATCATTTTAAGAGCGGGATTTGGCTCTTCTTCTCTCATTTTTCCCTTGGTTGGGGCGATTTTGGAGAGCTTCAAGGAGGTATTTTCATCATTTATGTCAAGGTAAGTCATTCCCGCGTATTGTGAGTTAAATACAAGATTTATTCATGGATTCAAGCATGAAAATTGATAGAAATGGTGGGATTTTAAAAGAAACCTAGAAATTTATATTTTTAGATTTCGACCACGAATTAGGGCATGGAATTGATAACAAATCATATATTTGAGTTCATGATGTTATGGGTAGTGATTATCTTCAAAAATTTTTGGAATCCGGGTACGTGGGCCTGGGATGAATTTTAGGAATTCTTCAATTTGGGTTGGAAAACATCAATTTAATAGCTAAGATGTGAACTCTTGAGCATGTATTGCCTATTTTATATAACATTTGACTAGCTTCGATCGTTTGGCACCGAGTTGAGGATTTAAAGCACAATTTTGGACCGAAAAGTAAGCTTTGTGTCACGACCCAAAATCCGACTAGTCATGATGGCACCTAACTTGTAACGACCCGATTTGTCGTTTTAAGAATTAACGCCCCGTTATGTGACTTAAGGTCTCGAGAAACTTCGTAATAAGTATTATGACCCGTGGGTGTGGTCGAGTTAGATTTTCGGAATATTCGGAATTTAATTAAAAGAACAATTCTTATTTAGAAGCTTAAATGGAAAGAGTTGACCGGAGAGTTGACTTTTGAATAAACGAACCCGGAATGAAATTTCGATAATGGCAATAGCTTCGTATGATGATTTCGGATTTAGGCGTGTGTTTGGATTTGGAAGTCTGTAGGACAATTCGACGCATTTTGGCAAAAGTTAGAAAATAGAAGATTTTGGAAAGTCCGACCGAAGGGTGAATTTTTGATAGCGAGGTCGGATTTCAATTCCGAAAATGGGAATAGCTCCATTATGTCAATTATGACTTGTGTGCAACATTTGAAGTCATTCCGAATTGATTTGATACGTTTTGGCGTAAAATATAGAGGTTGAAAGATCCAAGAACTCATAATTTGATTTGAGGCACGATTCGTAATTCTGACATTTGTTTGACATGATTTGAATCCTCCACTAAGTTTGTATTGTATTTTGAAATGTGTTGGTATATTTGGTTGAGGTCCTGAGGGGCTTGGGTGTATATTTTGGGTCATTGGTTGAGAGATTAGTAAACTTAAGAAATTTGGGAGCTTGGACCATGGTCAATATCGAATCAAGACGACTACTTTTCAGTGTTTTGAGTACCCCGAGCAGGTCCGTAGCGTGTTTTATGATTGAAATTCATATATGCTTTGTGTCCGGGAGGTTCCGGATGAATTTCGGGTGAGTTTTGAGCGAGATAGGACATTTCGACACCTCAGAGGAAAAGTGCGGACCGCAGAGGACAAGTGCGGACCGCACAATTTTGTGTGCGACCGCAGTCCAGAGGAAAAGTGCGTACCGTACAATTTTGTGTGTGGCCGTACATCAGGGCTTCTGCAGGTTCGATGGTCCGAATTTGGAGGCTTATATCTTTTAATATACAACGAATTTGGAGATGATTCAAAAATGAAAGTTGTATCCCTTTGAATCAAGTTTCCAGAAAGGTATAGCATAAATCATTTGGATATTTGTACAGAAAGTTATGGATATTTTACTGAAAGCTAGTAGTGCAGAGTCTTGAAGTGCGGTCGCACAATTTGGAGTGCGACCGTAGCACTTGGAATGTGCGGACCGCACAAAAATGGTGTGGTCAGCACAATGAGGGGTCAGATTGTGTATTATAAAACCGAGAGTTTGGGTATTATTTCACATTTGGACTTTTGGAGCTCGGTTTGTGGCGCTTTTTAATGGGATTTATTTTCAAATTGGGGTAAGTGATTCTAACTCAGATTTGGTTAACATACATGAATATATCATTGCTTTCATCATTTAATCAGTATTTTGAGATGGAAATTTGGGGAAAATTATAGAAATTTCATAAAAATAAATTTTTGGGATTTGAATACCGATTCGGAATCGGATTTGGATAAAATTGGTATGGTTGAACTCGTATCGGAATGGGTGTTCGGATTTCATGAAAATAATATCGGGTTCTGAGGGGCGAGCCCCCCGTTGACTTTTGTTGACTTTTTAGAATAAATTTTTAAGTCGATGTTTTATTATCAGGGATGTTTCCGATGAATATTAATGAAGTTATATAATTAATTTTGATAGATTTGAGCTGTTCGGAGGTCAATTCAAGTAAGAATGCTATTTTGGAATATCGGCCTAACTTCAAAAAGGTAAGTGTCTTGCTTAACCTCGAGTGGGGGAATTACCCCTTAGGCATCGAGTCTTATGTGCCATTTGTGAAATGTGAAAAGCCGTGTACGCGAGGTGACGAGTACGTACTCGGGCTTATATGTGCAAAATTTATTAAGTTAAAGTCTTGGACATGTTGTGTAGTAAATTGGATAATAGTTGGTATATATTTAATCATCTATTTGTCATGCCTAAATCCTTGTTGTTGAATTTGTTGTTATATGACAATTTGATGTGATTGTTGCTTGATTATTTGTGTAATTCCGTGAATTTGTTGGTTTGATAATTCTTGGAATTTAATTTCATTATGGATTTTTCCTCTACAAATAATTAATTAAATGAGCTTAAGAAGAGGTATTTATATAATTATTGAGAATTTGGATTAATGAAGGATTTGCTTTTTGCTGAGTAATTTCTATCTCTGTTGATTGTTTTGGGGTTGTTATACACATTATGTGGAGACTTCGGCTATTTGTTGTGAAATTAATTGATTTGGTTGTTGATTTTGTTATGTTGTCATGATAATTTTTCGCGAAAATTATTGTGTTATGTGAGTTATTATTTTGAGGATATAAGGGCGGCATTTCACCGTTGATATTATGTGGGTATAAGGGTGGCTATAGGAGAGATAAGGGTGGTAATAGGAGCGATAAGGGTGGCTATTGATATTGTCAGGGCGGAGGGATAAGGGAGGCTATTATAGCAGTGATAAGTGTGCCTATAGGAGAGATAAGAGTGGCTGTTGTCAGGGACAATATGTGATGATGTGGAGTTGTGGTGTTGATAATTTTTATGTGATGTTGTGATTTTCTTGTGTTCACTTATATACCTTGTGCAATTTGTCTTGTTGTTGGTAAATTGATAACAATCTGATTTATGTTGAAATTGAGAGCATGTGGCTATTGTCAGGCGGATTATAAAATGAAATGTGGGCACGAGGTGCCGTGAGTAAATAATGAGGATATTGGCACGTGAATTGTCCGTGCAGTTGTGATATAAAATGTGGGCACGAGGTGATGTGAGTAAATGATAATGATATTTGGCACGTGAATTGTCCGTGCAATTGTGATATGAAATGAGGGCACGAGGTGCCAGGGAAATATGATAATTTAATTATGGGCACGACATGCCGTGAAAATATGAAAAATGGGTTGAGACCCGTGTTTATGAAAAATATGAAATTGGGTTGAGACCCATATATTTTTATGATTATGAAATGAGGTGTCACATGGTGACTTTCTAATTTGAAAGAATTATATTCAAAATATTTATTTGGAAGGATTTTTATTTAGAAAGTATTATATAAAATAATTATATTTGAAGAGATTTATTGGAAGAATTATATTTGAAAGATAATTATTTCAAAAAATTATATTTGAAAGAGAGTTATTTGGAAGAATTATATGTGAAAGACATTTATTTGAAAAACTTGATTTAATTGGGTGTACTTGTATTTATTACTTGTTGAGCGATATTAATGGTGTTCTTGTTATCTTGTTGTGCATATCACTGGTTGTTTTATGTTGCTCTTATTGCTATTTATTTCCTATTATTTTGTATATTATATTGCACAGGTTATTAGACTAGTGAGTGTCTTGATTGTACCTCGTCTCTACTCCACTGAGGTTAGTCTTGATACTTACTAGGTACCGACCGTGGTGTACTCATACTACACTTCTGCATATTTTATGTGCAGAGCCAGGTATTGGAGATATTGGACTCGGATAGAGTTAGAGTGGGATCGCAAAGATTCAAGGTAGAGCTGCTTGGTCGTCGCAGTTCCTTGGAATCTTTCCATTTTATTGTATTGTTATTTATTATTCAAACAGTATTGAGTATTCGATCCTTAAGATCATTTCATGTATTCAGTTAGAGTTCGTGACTCAATATTACCAGCCTTGGGAGGTTTATATATTTGTAATTATTTCCGTTGTTAGTTTTAAAAAAATGGCTTCGAAATATAATGGAAAATCGACTTACCTAGTCTTAGAGATTAGGTGTCATCATGACGCCTGTGGTGGGATTTTGGGTCGTGACATAACCCAACCCGATAGGTAAGCCAATTAACCACTAACCATTTCCAATAACAATTTATAAATCAATTAAGTAATGAAAAGTCTTAATCTTATACATTCCCCAAGAAGTGGTAGTACAAATCATGAGCTTCTAAGAATAGAATTTACAAAGCTGATATGAAGTAAATACATCTTCTGTTTGAAAAGTACATAAACAGAGTTTTTATAAATCTAAGAATACCATGAACAAGAGGCAGTTACAATAGGAACGCAGGTACATCTTCAAATCCGGCAACCATCGAGCACAGCAGCAACAACAACCAACATTTGCATGTAATGTGCAGAAGTGTAGTATCAGTACAACCGACCACATCTACTGAGTAAGTAACAAACCTAACCTTAGGTTGAAAGCAGTGACGAGCTGGACATAGGTCGGGTCCAACACCAATAACCAATAGCAGTTCATAACAACGTAGGGCATATAAATAAGAAAGTAATTTTCATGACCCAAAAACCCAACTTGTCGTGATGGCGCCTACCCCGATAATAGGTAAGCCGACAATCTCAATAAACCACAATTTCTCTTAAGTTTAAAAATATAATATTTAAATACAATACAAAATCCCTCAAATACTGATACAAACACTCCCCAAAACCTGGTGTCACTGAGTACATGAGCATCTAATTATGAAGACAAGTCTGCAAAATACGGTCCATAACAGTATGAGACCAAATACAGTAAATAAAGAGACAGGGAAGGAAAGGCAAGGTCTTCGAAATACGGCAGCTACCTCACAATCTCCAGAAAATCAGTCGTGCGGAAAAATCAACACCCGCTATGTACGGGAACACCTGGATCTGCACACGAAGTACAAGGTGTAGTATGAGTACAACCAACTTAACAAGTGACAATAATAACTAAGGAACTGAAGATAATGACGAGCTACACAGTTATAGTTCATTTTCAGTAATTTTAGTAGAGCTTAGACATGCTTTCAAATCCAGAAGTTTAAACCAAATCAGTTCTATACAGTTCAAGTTCATGTAATCCGGATATAAAATCCTTCAGAAAATTTCACAACAATTACAGATAGCAACTAAGCGCAATAACAAAATAAATGAAAAGCAAGTACACCCTCTCCGGGCAACAGTCACTCAACTCGTCACAACAACTCAACTACTCGGCTCTCAGACCTCAACACTTACACTCAGTGGGTACCCGCATTCACTGGGGGTATATAGACTCCGGAGGGGCTCCTACAACCCAAGTGCTATAATGTGCACGAACAACTCACGTGCCATAATATAAATATCTAGATCCGCACGGACAACTCACGTGCTTCACGGCCAACTCACGTGATATAGTATAATATAAGGATCCGCATGAACAACTCACGTGATGCACAGACAACTCACGTGCTATAGTATAATATCTCACAACCAGGCCCTCGGCCTTGCTCAGTCATAAAGCTCTCCAATATCTCGGTCTCTCAACAATCATGAAACCAGCCCAAACAACAATGATATGATACATCAATAATGAACAATAAAGACTGAGATAAAATAATTAAGTAAAATGTGACTGAGTACAAAAACAACAATTTAAGCAGATAATTCAACATGTACACGACTCTGTGGGTCCCAACAATAACAACTAATAGTCTAAACATGGTTTCTAACATGACTTATAGTTAAATTTCCACAACACACAGAGGACACATAGCTATCAACAAATTAATCAACTTTACAATTTCCACGGGACGGACCAAGTCATAATCCCCTCGGTGCACGCCCACACGCCCGTCACCTAGCATGTGCGTCACCTCCAAAATAGTCACATGACACAAAATCCGGGGTTTCATACCCTCAGGACCAGATTTAAAGCTGTTACTTACCTCAGAGCGTGAAATTTTTTACTCTGCTATGCCTTTGCCTCGCAAATCGGCCTCTGAATACCTCGAATCTAGTCACAAATAATCCATTTCAGTCAATAAAATTTATTGAAATTAATTCTATATGAAAATATAATGTTTCCAAAAAGATCCGAATTTTAACTCCAAATATTGCTAGTGGGGCCCACGTCTCAGAACCTGACAAAAATTACAAAATCCAAAAACCCATTCAACCATGAGTCTACCCATACCAATTTTACCAAAATCCGACCTCAACTCGATCCTCAAATCTACGAATCTTATTTCCAAATTTCTAAGTTCAAATCTCCGATTTACACCTCAAAATCATGTAATCTAGTCGTATTATTCGATGATAATTCAATATTACGAAGTAGAAATGATCACAAGGAACTTACATCAAGTTTTCCTAGAAAATCTATCAAAAATCACCTCTCCTCAAGCTACAATTTATCAAAAATGATGAATGGGACGAAGTCCCAGCTTTATTATTCTGCCGAGACAGACCCCGATCCTGGGCCTTCGATCTTGTTCCTCGATCCTGGGTGTTACGACCCAATTTCACCTATAGGTCGTGATGGCGCCTAACACTACAGCTAGGCAAGCCAACTAATAAATTAAACATATATCGATAAAATTTAAATCCAAGAAAAATAATAAGACACCAAATTCTACCAATGTGTGTGCCAGGACCTGGTGTCACAAGTGTATGAGCATCTAGTAGATTATACAAAACTCCAAATACTATCTAAAATGAAAATAGACAGAATAAAAAAATACAAGAAGAGGCATTGGTAGCTGCAGGATGGCTCAGAAAGGCAGCTCACCACTACGCCCCTGGATAACGAGGATGTGCGATGATAGGTCCTCCACTAGTATCTATCTCAGATCCTGCACAAAAAGTGCAGCAAGTGTAGCATGAGTACATAAACAACGTGTACCCAGTAAGTATCAAGCCTACTCTCGAATGTGTAGAGATGAGATGACCGAATTTGACACTCACTATGGGTCAATAATAAAAATTGAAAAAAACTAGAATATCCAAATCAACATGATTCACAGAATTTACAATAATTTATTTAACCAGCAGAAATAATTAAATTTCTTCAAATGCAACAATTCTCAATATATAAATTAAATTCCAATAAATTTCCAAATTTATCAATTAGTCTCATTTACAGGAATAACAATAATTCCTTAACAAGCAGGAATAATAATTCTTTAAATTCCAAAGACCTCCAATTTATCAATTAGCTTCACAAGCTACAATAAACTATTAAAGTATCGTGTAATTATTATTATTAAGCACGCTTTCTGTCGTACGGCCCGATCCAGAGTTTCGTGTACACTGCCGAGGGATGTGCGACATGATCCATAGATGCACCTATCCTGCCGAGGCGTTCGGCACTCTTCACAAGAAAGGAGGACATTTTCTTATATACCTACGGAATGATAGTATATTTATTATAAGATAAATTCAGGAGAGAACAATTTCTCTTAACAATTAATTAATTTAAACAAAAAATCAAGTATATGAGATTTCCATCCTTTAATATTTTTATCTAACAATTCACAATATATATATATATCAAATAATATTAATTAAGATCGGAAGA
>AWOL01S0026946.1:7735-22634 GCA_000715115.1 Nicotiana otophora | reverse complement strand
GCTTCATGTAGGACTTATTGGGCTGCAAGTTTGGACACATTTTTAGGTGCCAAATAGGTCCAATAGTGGCCTGATTTGGACCTTCTTCAGAGGATGTCTCTTGGAATCTAATCCACCTTTTCTTGGACATGAATTTGGACCATAAAATAATTATAATACCTAGACAACTCATATCCTTTATCCTTGAGCTCTCCATCCCAATTAACAACTTCTTTATTTGCACTTGAAGTCTAATGACCTTGTTTTGCAACTCTTTAGCTTGACATCTTGTTAAAGGCCCTCTTTGAGATTCCAAAGTTTCATTCTTGTCCTTGAATAGATTTGAGCTTCCTAGGATGCTATCAAATATGTAAATCTAACGACTATCTATAAGTTTTATTATGTAATGTTCTGTGGGAATAAGTTCTGGAGTAAGAAGAGAACCTACTAATTTGGAAGTAGGACCAAATTGAAGCCTCAAAAAAACGTTTGATATGTGTATTATTTTTAAGTAGTTTGGTATCTTGCCTCTAGGTTTTAGATACTTTTTAGTTCCTTAATTGAATTAAATTTAAAACTATTTTAGAATTTTCATAGATGTTTATTTAGAATTATCATAGATTTATTTTTAGAATTGCCATAGATGTATTAATATTTAAGCTTGAAACTAAATTCACTTTTGAAATTGAGGTTAGTACATATATGTGAACAATTGTGAAGTTTATGTAAATGTGGAATTGTTAACTTTAGAGAAGAATGATTTGGAATTGTATTAAGTAGTTATAATTTAAAGCCTTAGTTTTAAGTTTAAGAAGTTAAGCTTATTATCGCTTCCTAATTTATTAAATGGACTAATATTAAATTTAAAACTTAAAATTGCTACATTAAAGGAATTTATAGATTCGATAAATTATTGANAATTATTGGCCATGTGTGGACTTTATGAACATATAAGAAGCTATTTAAATTTAATTTATATAACATAGAATAGGGATAAATGTAAGATTTCGAGTGTTAATGAATTTTAATTTTAAAAGAATATAATACTTTAAAAGAATGAACCTTCGAATTTGAGTAACCTATTAATTACTTTAAATAAACTAAATAATTTTAAATATCTTTTAAATTTCAAGTTTTCTTTATCTGTGTAGATGACATTTGCGCATCGTAGGTGGATGTATATAGGAATCATCCTAATCGTGTGGGGTTAAAGAATGAATTTAAAGAAGGGATTGCTGGATTTATTGCTAAGGCAAGGACACTTGATAATTTTTCTATTGAAGGAACGATTAAGTGCCCTTGTATGAAATGCAAGTGTGTTAAGTTATTAGGAGAAGATGTTGTTACATGTCATCTTTTTAAAAAGGAATTTATGGAAAATTATTATGTGTGGACTACTCATGGGAAGAATCTTGATAGCGTAAATGATGTTGATTTTCATAATTCTTTTGGTAGTGAGGAGGGTAGTCTCTTAGTGGAGAATAACGTTGAAAATTCTAGATTCAATGATATGATGAGGGATGCCTTTGAGATGTTCTCGGGGGCTCAATCTGAACCAAATGATGAGGTTAGAAAGTTCTTCAAAGAGTTAGAGGAAGCTAGTTATCCGTTGTATGAAGACTCAATGCATTCCAAGTTGTCTGTTGATGTTCGATTACTTCAGATTAAGTTGGATAGTTCTATTTCTCAATCGGGCATGAATTCTATCATTGGGCTTATGAATGAACTTAATCCAAGTAACATTGACCTACCCAAAGATTTCCACACGACGAAAAAATTAGTTTCCAAGTTGGGTCTTTCATCAGAGAGGATTCATTGCTGTGAGAATGGTTGCATGTTATTCTATAAGGATGATGCATCTCTAGAGAACTACAAATTTTGTAACAAGTCTCGTTACAAAGATGCCACAAATGATAAAAATAAGAAGATCCCGGTGAAGGCGATGGACTACTTACCCCTTATACCAAGATTAAAGAGGTTGTATGCATCAATGAGCTCCGCTCCTCATATGAGATGACATTATGAGCATAAAAGGCCAGATGGTATTTATGTCATCCTTCAGATGGAGAAGCATGGAAGCATTTCGATAGGGTATTCCTGCACTTTACTAGTGAACCAAGAAATATAAGGTTGGGATTATGTGCTGATGGATTCACTCCATTTGCAGTCTCTGCTGCACCATATTCATGTTGGCCGGTGTTTGTTACGCCGTATAATCTTCCACCTGAGTTATGTATGACAAGTCCATATTTATTTCTAACTTGTATTGTTCCAGATCCACGCAATCCAAAAAGGTTGATTGATGTTTACATGTAGCCTTTGATTAATGAGTTGAAGTTATTGTGGCATCAAGGCGAAGAAACGTATGATGTATCAACTAAGCAAAACTTTAGATTGCAAGCTGCTTTGATATGGACTATAAATGATTTTACTGCTTATGAAATGATGTCCGGGTGGTCGATTGTCGGAAAGTTAGCTTGCCCGACTTGATGGAATATACAAAGGCATTCACTTTGTAATATGGAACAGAGTTAGGGATCTGCCAAAGGTAACAGAGTATCCCTTGGCTAATAAGATACCTGGTTATGGTGTTACATACAACTGGACTAAACAGAGCATATTCTGGGAGTTACCTTATTGGAAGCACAATCTTCTTCGGCATAATCTTGATGTCATGCATATCGAGAAGAACTTTTTTGAAAACTTGTTTAATACTGTGATGAATGTCAACAATAAGACAAAGGATAACTTGAAGGCCAAGATGGACTTAAAGGAATATTGTAGGCGAAGTGAGTTATACCTGATATATTTGAACAACAAGATTCAGAAACCCAAGGTCAGTTTTACCTTCACCTTGGAGGAGAGAAGAGAGATTTGTGATTGGGTTAATAATTTGAGTATGCCTGATGGGTATGCATCAAACCTGTCTAGGTGTGTTGACATGAAAGAAGGAAAAATGATGTCTATGAAAAGCCATAATTGTCAAGTTTTCATGGAATTTTTTATGCCTGTTGCGTTTAATGCATTGCTTGATAGAATATGAAAGCCCATTAAAGAGGTAAGATTATTTTTCAAGGAGTTGTGTTCTAGCACCTTGAGGGTGGAGAACCTAACTTACATGGAGAGTAACATTCGCATAACTTTAAACAAGTTGGCGAAAAGTTTCCCTCTTGGTTTTTTTGACGTGATGGAACATCTTCCAATTCACCTTGCACATGAGGTATGGCTTGGAGGGCCAGTTCAATGCAGATGGATGTATCCATTTGAGAGGTAATTAATGAATATTAATCATTAATCCTTTTCATTTTAATATTATTCCATCTAAAAATAATGCTAATATGCAGGATTATTGGAAAATATAAGCGGACTGTCAAAAATAGATCTAAGATTGAAGGATCGATTTGTGAGGCATATGTGGCTAGAGAAACTTTTTATTTTTCTTCATATTATTTTGAATATGATGTGCCATGTTTGAGAAATAGACCTGATCGGCATGACGATGGAGGCACTGATCCTTCGTATCCACCAATTTTCATATTCAATCAACCAGGTAAAGGGAGTCCAAAACATAGTTCAAAACGACTTTTGAGTGAGATGGAACTAAAGTCAGCTACAACATATGTGCTTTTAAATTTCCTAGAGGTCCAACGTTACTATAAGTAAGTATACATTTATATTACCGAAATATATTAAAGATTCATCATCGTTTTAACTAATAAAATTTTTTATTTTGTCGGACAATTGATTTGTGCGTACATATGGGCAAGAGCTTGTTTATCCAAAGTTTTTATAATGGTTTAAAGAATTTGTAAGTATTACTTAATATTTAACACGGTCTTATTAATGGTAAATTATAATAAGTTATATGTATTTAAATAATTCTAAATTATTTTACCCTTTATAGGTTTATAATCCAGTTAAAATGACCAATTATTGCAAGATATAACTTGGGGAACTGATCCTAGAGTCAGAAAGGTGTCTAAGTATTGTATCAATGGGTACAAGTTTCATACAGAAGAATGGTCTAAGTGGGTTGACCGAAGAAATAATTGGTACTCTTTTGGTGTAAGTGGTATGATCCAATACCAAATAGAGGTACGAAGGTCCATCCTCAATACAAAATTATTGAAATAAAGCACACGGGAAGGTATAGACTCTATAACCCATTTATTATTGCACAAAATGTGAAATAAGTGTATTATGTACCTTATCCTTTATGCAAGAATAAATCTGCATGGCGGGTAGTGGTAAAATCTAAGCCAGTGGGTAGAGTTGAAGTAGAGGATGCATTGGATGTAGCGTACCAAAATGACATTTCAAGTGTCGAAACAGTGGTGGCAGATGAATTACAGGATAGCAACGGTCTATACGAAGAATTCGATCCTTCGGTCCTAAGATCAATTTTAACTGAGCATGGTGAGGGAACATCAAAGGAAGATTCAATTGATGAACATAAAACAAGGGAGGATGAAGAATTATATGATAAAAATGAAACAAGCGATGAAGAATTATATGATGAAGAAAATGAAAATGAAACAAGTGATGAGGATTAAGCTATTTGTGTGTTTTATGACTTGTTCAATATTTATATGTTATGGTGTGCTTCATTGTAATATGTAATAAAATTACTTTATATAATTAATGACTTCTTCATTTTTTATGTTTATATTATTATATTTATTATGTTTACTTTATGTTTATATTTGTTATGTTAAATTGTTTTACATGTAAATATTTTATATTCATTACACAGATGGATTCTCGCGGTAATGAAATAAAAAATCTAAGAAAAAAATACATTTTACCTAGACCAAGTCAGCTTCCTCCACCTATACCATATATGAGCCCTCCTCCTATGCCTCCTCATCCTTCCATGCCAGCTTCACAGTCATCTGACGTTTTCAAAGTCCCTCCCCCGTCTAGCTCGCTTCAGTATTACTCTATGCCTTCTCATGGTGGCTTAGCTTCGACCACCATTAATTTTATACCCACGCCTCATTTCTCAGCTTCCTTCACGCGTGATCCTGCTAGTCAGTTCGGTGGCTCACCACTGATTGCATCCCCAAGCCATCATGGTAGCCAGCATGGTGGTTCATCTTTTGTGCCTCATACATCGCCCACTCAATTATCATCTCCATCATTATCTACTCCAAGTATATCTAACTTGGATATTGGAGGCTCTCACATAGCTGCATCCCAATCTACCAGTATTTCTACAGTTGTTGGTACCGTGAGACAGTGTACTAGAGGGACTGTACAATACGATCATCTTCATCGGCTAATTATCGTTCCCCATGGCGACGAGTGAGTTTTCCTTCAATTTTCTTTTAAAATCTTTCAATAAAATTTTACCTACAATGAATTTAATGACATTTTATAAGTTAAATTAAATACAAGTTTTTGCCATTTTTTCAGGCCGCGCATATGGTGATGAAATCTATGAAGCCATTTTTTCATGAGCCGTGAAATTCTGGAGACAGATATAGTACTATATCAAAATGAATATGTGGCAATAATTTAAGGCAAGAATAAATTAATTTTTATTAATACTTATCCTCATTCGTCTATTACTATTTATTCAATTTTGCAGGTTAAGTGCGTATGGCAGCCTGCACTTGAAAATCTAGTGAATGAGAACTTCGAGAAGAGACAACAGAAGCGGATAACAAATTCACATCATGTTGCTAGGAGAGCTGGAAAAAGTCCTGATTGGAGACATGAAGATGTCTGGAATCAACTCTTGGCGAAGTGGAACACCCCTGATTAGAAGAAGAAAAGTGAACAGGTAAAGTTAAACAGAGCTTTTACTAAGGGTGGAGCGTTGTATACTGGAGGTTCTATTAGTTTTGCAGCCCATCGTTTGAGAATGGTAAGTTCATTATAAAATATTCTTAGTTTTAGAAGTATGCAAATTGAGCATATATATATATATATATATATATATATATACACACACACACACACACATATATCTCTAATTACTTCTTAATTTTCAGAAAACGGAATGCGGGGGAGATGTGATCCCAACACCAACACTATATTATTTTTCCCTCTTGAATTATTTTATTTATATAACGTGTATTATTTTTATTTCAAGATAAGTATCATATTAATCTTGATGCATGGCGACAAACTCAGTGTGAAGGAACTCAACCGACCCTGAAGGATATGACTGTAATTTGGACACAGACGGTTGGTGGCGTGAATAAAGGTATAAATATTATGTAATTATCTATGTTGGTATTAGTTTGAAAGTTGCGTGTTTGTTTTCTTACTTCTTTTACTTTCTTTTCTTTATTTCTCGTGAAAAAATAAATAAAGGTCGAGTCTACGGGATTAGAGTACAGCCATCCTCCAGTCGTCCACAACAACATTATTCACTGAGGCATCAGTTTTCCAAGAAGACATGGAAGTTATGCGTCAAAAAGTGGATCAAATGTGGCAAGAATTTCAAGCAACTCGAGCTTTGATCCAAAAATTATTAAAAAATAAAAGTAAGAAAGGCAGTCAAGCTGCAATGGAGTTTGAGTATGAGTCTGAGGAGGAGACTGGGTCTGAGTAGGCTATTTGAATGTTTTAGAGTTGAAGTTAGAGACATGTTTAATTTATGTTGTTTGATAGTTGGTTGGATTGTTATAAATATTATTGTTCATTTTGTAGTAAATATTGGATTTGGATTATTATACTAGGTGTTTGGTTGGTTGTTAGGTGTCTGGTTGGCTGTTTTATTTGGCAGGTGGTGTAATTAAAATACAGCAGAATTTTGCTAAATATTCCCAGATTTACGATTGAATCAGTCACAAATTTCAGCAGAAATTACCCTGATTTGCGATGGATTCAGTCGCAAATTAAGAATTTCTAAAAGATTTTAATTAAGATTTGCGACTGATTCAGTCGCAAGTTGAGAATTTCTAAAGAATATGTATGACTGTTTCAGTCGGAATAATTAATAAAAAATTAATTTTATTATTTAATTTTCCGACGGAATCAGTCGAAACTTTTTAATTTGTATTTATTTTTTAATTCTGGTCAGCGACTGAATCAGTCACAAATGTAGCGACCAATTCGATCGCAAATGGCTTAAATTTAAATATCCATGTATTTTTCAATTTGCGACTGAATCCGTCGTAAATATTTGACTGATTCTGTCACAAATATATTGCGATCACGTGTTTCCGACTGACACTTTTCAGTCGAAAAAATACGATTTTGACCGATTTCCGACTGATTTGACGGTCGTAAATTTGCCATTTTTTAGTAGTGCTAATAGCTCTTGCTACTTTAAGAATTTGTCTATGTCTCCTTTCAACAACCCCATTCTGCTGGGGTATATAAACATAGGAACTTTGCGGCATAATTCCTGCAATCCTAAACAAATCTTTGCAATGAGAATTAAAGAATTATGATCCATTGTCACTTATGAAAACCTTAATGGAACCACCAAACTGAGTTTTTATTAATATCAGAAATTCTTTCATTATAATAGAGACATCACTCTTTAATCTTAGCAAAAAAAAAACCAAACTATTCTACTACAATCATCCACTAAGGTAAGAAAAAATCTATTATCATTATGTGTAGGAACTTTGTATGGCCCCCACACTTCACCATGAATTAGCTGAAACACTTTAACACCTCTACTAGTACTTTGAGGGAAAGAAAATCTAGTTTGTTTAGCTAATGGACATATGGAACAAGATCTACTGGCATCCATCTTATTAGGCTTGCAGATGTTCATTTGTTGCAGAATCTTGAAGGACATGTCCCAATCTTCTATGTCATAATTCTGTAGATGAAGTCACAGTGAGAGTCACTGGGTGGTGAGAGACACTGGTTACTGCACCTTATTCTATATATTGTGTCTCCAATAGTACAAAACATCATGCATTCTACCAGTCTTCTTCACCTTCCTAGTGTGAAGGTCCTGCAACATGACAAAATCAGGATAGAATGACATGAAATACTTTAATTCCTAGTCAGTTTAGACACTAATAACATATTAAACTTGAAGTCAGGAACACACAATACATCACTAATATCCCATGTTCCATGCTACATCTACTAACATGACGAATAGGTAGTTGTTTGCCATCAAGCAAATGCATTGTCCCAGTACCATTCTTTGTATAATCACTCAAATCAGACAACATTTTAGGAGTTGACACCATATGATTTGTTGCTCCTGTATCCATTATCCAACTGTGCTCACTTTTACTAGCCATGAATGAGCAAATAATACATGTCATATTGGATATAGTCTCAGGCACATTGTCTTTGTTGATCATCTTCAGGATCTAACTGTAGGGTTAAATGTAACAGTGACACCTCATGTAGTTCCTTGAATCTGTGCTTCTTGTAGAGTCCTTTGCCTTTGCATCTGCATGATTTCTATTTTTAGTTGTTGTGCCTGCATGAAACTTTCCATAAGTTGCGATTATACTTGTTTGCCCAGTACTACATCCTCCTCGAGCTTTTTCTGGTAATCCTCCTCCACAATGTGTAGTATGTGCCTCTGTCGGTGATAAACACCAGGTGCTCCTTGTTTCCTTCTTCCTTTGAAATCTGAGGGATAACCAATGAGTTGATAACAATTCTCTTTGTTGTGTCCCTTCATCTTTCAATGTTCACATTGTATGTTAAAATTTCTTTTGGACTTATGTATTGAACCTCCTTTTGCAACTAATCACAGGGTTGTAATGTCGTTTTCTTCTACAATTGAATTCAGCCCAATAAGTGTGGTGCCAGTTGCACTCCTCTGACTTTCATCCTCAACAATTAGGGTACAAGCTTGATTCAAGGTAGGTTCGACTGATCTCACTAGAATTTGTCTTCTAGCTTGAGCATAGGAACATTCAATCCACTTAGAAATTGTAGCAACCTCTGCCGTTGGAGATGATCCGCATATTCCTTCGAATTTGTCGAAGGCACCATTGGATCATACTCAGTCCAGAGTTCCTTCAATTTCGTGAAATACATGGATACTGAATCTGTTCCTTGAGAATTTTAGCAATTTCTCTGTGTAAATGGAAAATCCTCATCCTATTCACCTTATCAAACCTCTCTTTGAGGTCTTACCAAACTCAATGAGCATTAGAAGCATAAACAATTTCACTAAGTAGATCTAGTGATACTGTGTTCATAATCCATGAAAGGACAATTGCATTTCATATCTCCCAATCTTCATGTAGCTCTAGCATAAACGAATCCTTGGTGCAAGTACCAGTAATGAACCCTAGCTTCCGCTTGGCTTGGAGCGCAATTTTCATCGACCTCCGCCATAATCCTTAATATTCAAATCCTGTGAGTTGAACTGGAATCCATACGGAGCCTGGAATGTCTGACGGATGCACAAACAAGAGATGGGTGTGGTCAATTTTCTCTGTTGCCATAGCCGATTCGATAGGATCGAGAGAAGAATAATAAGAAGAAAAGGAGGGAGATAAATCTTCGTTCATATAAAATCAGAGAAAGAACGAGAGAATAATGGTTGCTCACAACTCTAATACCATGTTAAGCAGCAGTCATGGAAGCTTCTACATTAAGCTGGGAGAGATCATTTGATAGATAAGAAGAACTAGTTGGACATAATGTTTTTATTTTTGTACTGTTTTATTCAAAAAATGTAGTGTGCATCCTTTTATACAAAACTTCTCTAACTAACTCTAACTGTATCCATGAATGCCTAATTATATAATTAACAAATCCCGTAACTAACTTGATTCCAGCTAAGTGCCAGCGGCTTCCTACTCATGTAATGCCTTCAATAATTTTGAGTTTCGAGTTATGGTTAGTCACCTAGAGTTTTTATGTTAATTTAAAAATATTTTCTCGATTTCACAAAAGGATATAAGTGTAACGACTCGACCGATTATTTTGAGCTTAAGCATTCCATTCAGTGGTTTGAGACTTTGAGTAGCTTCATATTATGTATTATGACGTGTGTGTATGGTTGGTTTCGCTTTTTGAATGGTTCGGGATTAATTTGGAAGAATGACTCTCATATTAGAAGCTTTTAGTTGTAAGAGTTGACCAAGGTTTGATTTTTGGGTAAACGAATTCGGAATCGGGTTTTAATTATTTCGATAGGTTCGTGTAATAATTTTGGACTTGTACGTATGTTCGGATTTAGTTTCGGAGGTTCCTAGAAGAATTCGACACTATTTATCGAAAATTGGCAATTTGAAGAACTTAAGAGTTCATAAGTTTGACCAAGAGTTGACTTTGATATTATTGCACTCCGATTTGTATTCCGAGACTTTGGATAGGTCTATATAGTTGAATTGAACTTGTGTGCAAAGTTTAAATGTAATCCAAAGTGTTTAAGTGTGATTCAGACACTCTTTTGAAAGAATAAAGATTTAAAAATTTAAGAGAAATTCTATTCGGTTTGAGCCTCGATTCTTTGTTGTGTTGTTCCCGTGGGTGTTTTGAGGCTTATGATAAGTTTGTATGATGTATTTGTACTTATTGGTATGATTGGATGGGGTCCCGAAGGTTTTGGGTGTATTTTGAAATATTGGTTGAGAAACTAGTTAAGGATTTGAAGTTTGACCATGTTCAATATCGGATCAAAATAACCTCTTTTCTGTGTTTTGAGTGCGCGAGCAAGTTTGTAGCGTATTTTATGATTGAAATGCATATAGGGTTTGTGTCCGGAAGGTTCCGAATAAGTTTTGGGTGCTAAAAAAAAGATTTTCTTATTACTTTTTCCTGGTGTAAATAATTACGAAAATGCCATTAAAATTTTCAGATTTCTTTTAAAATCTCAAAACATCATATCTCCCTCATTTTAAGGCCACATTAGGTGATTCAATAGACTATCTTGGGTGTAATCTCGCAAGAGTTGTGTTGGGCTTATCAAACGTGAGTTTGAGGATCATCTAGGATCTGAATCGAGCTGGAACAACTATTGCATTTGTTTTCTTGTTTTGGAATTTAGTTACTTTTTCTCACAAGGTTTTGAAGCTCGATTTCTAGCGATTTTGGAAGTGATATTCATCTACAAACATTGGGTAAGTGATTCTAATCAATTTCCAACTATATTTCATGAATATAACTTAGATTTTAACATCAAATTTATGAAAAACAAAGAGGAACATTGGGAAATTTTGGTCAAGTTTTTGAAAAATGAAGAATTAAATTTTGAGAGTCGATTTGGACTCGGATTTGAAAACAAAATACATATATGGACTTGTGGGGTTATGGATAGTCCGAATCTATCCTTGGACCCGGGATTTGACCGCCGGGGCCCGAGGTTGACTTTTGTTGACATTTTTAAAAAAACGTAAAGATCATAACTTTATTTATTATAATTGGGTTTTCTTGCATTGTTTGATGTTATTAAGTCATTTTTTGTTAGATTTGAGCCGTATGGAAGCAAATTTTAGGGGAAAAGCTATTTCCGAGGGTTGAGTTGGCCTAGTTGAGGTAAGTATCTTGCCTAACGTTCTGTGAGGGAAACTACCCCTTAAGATTTGGGTTGATTGTTCTATTTGTGTTATGTGAAAGTCGTGTACTCCAGGTGACGAGTGGTTACACGGACTATATGTAGTATTTGACCGATTTAGGTTATCTAGACTCTTTCCATGCCTTTAATTGAATTGTCATAACATGTTATATCTATTCTTACATGCTCTATTTGACGTTTTTAGCACTTGTTCTACCTCTTACTTGTTATTTAGATCTTACATGCTTTAGTTGAAGTTATTGCCTTCCTTATTGTCTTATTACCTCTTAATTGTTGAATCACTTTTAATTGACGTTGTTATTTCGTGGAATATCACTTGTTGAGTTATTAGTGTTGAAGTTGTAATAGTCGTTATCACATTGAGGCGAAGTTGTTAATTATTGAGATACCTTTCCTTGTTGAGCATTCTCATTTATTTTGTTAGTGTTGAAATTCTTGTACACATTGTGATTGAGCCATGAGCTATTTGTTACGGAAACATTGGTGTTTTTGACTTTGTGGCAAGTTGTGGCATATGAGCACTTGTGGTACTAGTTGTGATTGTGTTGTGATATTGATATGCATGCGGTGGTATAAGGCTAGGGGTTGATACACATGCTGTGAGATAATGTGGGCTTGATCTACGTGTTGCTAGTAGGGGGAACCACTTGAAGCCACGCGGTGAGATAAAGGTGGGCTAAAACGCGTGCAACTATTTCGGAAAAAATAATTTTCAAAACTAAATGTAAGGCTCACGCGGTGATATAAGGAAAGATTGTGATTGAAATTATGAAATGTGAATACGAAGCGGTACCTTGATTGTGATTTTTATTGTACATTCCATGTTGGAACAACTTATTGATTTGAACGGTCATTGTTATTGTGTTTGGTTATTCGTTGTTATCTTGGTGTTGGAATGAATGTGGTTTCTTATGTGAGTCATGCATTCTACGTGATTTGTTGTGTTACTTTAATATGCCAATTTATGCCTCCATTATACCTTGGTGAATTGATTGTCAATATGAATTTAATTGCGTGGAGTTATTATATCATATTCTATTGAGTTGGTGGTAAAATAATGGTTTGAATTTAAAAAATTATTAACATACTTTATTCTATGTGCCTCTTAAGATAGAACTTGTTATCTCACTCGGTGCCTTATTATTCTAAATGGTTATCGCATGTTCACTATAATTGAGTTCTCAAATTATACTCATTATCCTATTAGATATTTACCTTACTTAAAATTGTTATAATATTTTTCTTTAACAATTTCTATATTTAATTAGTTAATTTAACTAATATTTTACTTTGTTTAAAAATAATATTTTCACTCAATTTTATTAATTTCTAAACTAAACCCGTCCGATACTCTGTTTCGTATAAATTGTACATTATTTTACTTTACTTGATTTCTAAAATAAACTCATTATTTCATTTGACGCCTTATATTATTCGAGATTGTTATTATGTTTTATGGTGTTTAAATATATCTCTCGTTCATCTAAATTGATATTTGTCACCGTTGCAAAGTACATGATAGCACGTGGGCTTTGCCGTGCGAAGGTGATTGTTATTGTGGTCATGAGTTACCATATGTGTGAGATTTGAAAATTATGGTTCATGACTTGTGCTTTATGAGGTGTAGTGTCTCGGAGTAATTCTTGTTGTAAGTCCATGCGTTGGGAGAGACTTGATTATTTGAGTTGTCATCTGGTTTTCCTTATTTGAGTTCATTTACATCTCATCAGTGTTTTGATTATGTTGTTCCTTTATTACTCTTTTACTACTTGCTACCATTTGTGTTTCTATTACTTCATTGTTGGTTGTAAATCAATAATATTTTCGCGGTTGGTCTTACATTGATGTTCTTTCCATTGTTAGCTTATGTATATCTTGAACATGTTTCTATGTCTAGTAGGTGTCTTGACTTGTCCTCATCACTACTCTACCGAGGTTAGGCTTGATACTTACTTGGTACCGTTATGGTGTACTCATGCTACGCTTCTGCATATTTTTGTGCAGATCCAGGTATTCTGATCGTGTTGTGGAGAGTTGCGTCTGTGCGACGGGAGACTTCAAAGTATACCTTCTTGACGTTCGCAGGCCTCGGAGTCACCATCTTACTTCATTATGCTAATGTTAAATTGTAATTCAAAATAGTATTGTGTTTAGAAATTCTAGTGTGTTTCAGTAGTGCTTATGACTCTGTACTACCAATTTTGAAAAATGTATAACTATTGGCCATTTGCGTCTATGTATGTCATTTAATGATTTATGATTAATGATTAAATAGTACAATTCTGTTATTAAATCAGCATGTGTTAGGCTTACCTAGTTTTAGAGACTAGGTGCTATCACGACATCCTAATGTGGAAATTGGGGTCGTGACAAGTTGGTGTCAGAGCTCTAGGTTCATAGGTACTACGAGTCATAAGTACGTTTAGTAGAGTCTTGCGGATTGGTACGGAGATGTCTGTACTTATCTTCGAGATGCTACGGAACTATTAGAAAATTCCACTCCTTCCATTCCTTATCGTGCGATATTGATTCAGCTTGAAGCATATATCTTATATCCCTTTACATCCACTTGTATATGATGTTGCGCACTCGGTATCAGCTATGCTCCAACTGTTTGTAATGATGAGAATGGGCTACATGGGTGTAACACCCCCGAAAATTTTGAAGTATTTCAGTGTAAAGCCCCGTAAATTTTGCAAGTGAATTGAAGGTTTCATGGTGCCGGCGGTTCGGACTTTTTGGGTTGAACAATGCACCGTAAAGTGAAGAAAACATTTTGGCGAAAAAGCGCGTTTATGCGGTCCATTATGCGACCGCATAATCACTCTGCGGGCCGCATAAATGCCGCAGAAGTGAGCAGGAGAAGGGCCAGTCTAGGGGCAATTATGCGGTCGGCTATGCGACCGCATAACTGTTATGCGGTGCATTATGCAATCACATAACAGTTATGCGGACCGCATAGTGACCGCATACACGGACAGATTTTTGATCGTTTTGGTCTGTAATTATGCGACCTATATGCGGTCCGCATATTCATTATGCGGTCGCATATGCGACCGCAGAACCTGTTCCGGAGCTCCATTTTCGGGTTTTAAAAACCCGATCCTACTTCGTTAAATACACGCTTTAGGAAATTTTTGAGCAAAAATCTGATGTTTTAGAGAGAAGGGAGAGTGTTTTAGAGAGAGAGGAAAACCCTAGGCTAATTATTCATCAAGTCGTGTTCAAATCTTGGAAGATTAACAAGGAAAAACCCACAAGTTCTTCATCTAAGAGGTAAGGCTCCATACCCTAGTTTTTAATTTCGAATTTGGGTAGAAGATGGTTGATTAGGAGTATGATTCATGGGTATGAGATTATTATTTATACATGCATGTACCAATAAGAATTGTGGGAAGATTGTTGTGCTGAAATAAGTAAGGATTGGGTTGTGGAGTGAAGGAAATCTTGTAG
>AWOL01S0026941.1:18237-37737 GCA_000715115.1 Nicotiana otophora | reverse complement strand
AAGAAGGAGTGATCTGAACTCAAGGACAAAAACAGGAACAGAAGCTCAAAAGTGCGGACCGCATATTATCATCTGCGACCGCATATTGTGAAGCAAATCCCATCATAGCCAAATGCAAAGTGCGGTCCACACATGAAATGTGCGGCCGCAGATCCTGGGCAGGGGCAAAAAGTTCAGAGAACCCGTAGTCAAGTTCAACAGAAGTGCGGACCGCATAATTATTATGCGGCCGCAGAAGATCAGCTACGTGGCCGTATTTCCATTTGTACGGTACGCAAAAGAGCCATGTGCGGTCGTACTCAGAAATGTGCAGACCGCAGAAAGAGAGAGATGCAGTCGCGGTTCAAAATTGTGGGGCCGCAATATTCCAATCCTGTCAGGTTGAAGCAAAGTGCGGACCGCACATGGAATTATGCAGCCGCAGAACCTCCGAAAAGGCAGCATTTTTTTCCGAAAATTCTAGCTCTGTATAAATAGTAGAGTTTTATTTTTTGGGTAAGTTTTGACATCAGCGGCTATAGTAGATATTTTCTTTTACTCTTTTTAGTAGTTTTTGCCATTTTGATCTTTTTGAACATTGATTTCATCATTTTAATTATCAATATGGGTTTAATTATAACTTCTTCTTCTTTCTCTTCCAAATTAAGCATGAGTAACTACACTTTCACTAGGGTTGTCACTCAACCCTAGTGTGCAAACTTAATGGTCTTTGATTTATTGCTTGTTTATGGTTGGGTGTTGATTATCTAGCCTAATTCTTGCTTTAAGTTGAAGAATTAATGGTTGCAAATATTATTTCATGCCTATTTGACTTGGTCTCTACTTGAGAAAGAGAGATTTAGTCTAGAAAAACTTGGCTAGCAAGAAATTGGGTCAATCGAGGGATTGATAAGCCCAATTAAAGAGTTGAACCTAGAGATAGTAAAACCCGAGTTGAGCTTTTTATCAACTGCTTTGTTCAATACCCAGTTGGACTTGAGAAAGCCAAATTGGGCAAAATCACTCTCTGACCGAGAGGTATTGAGTGGGTACTTAGGTGTTGATACCTATAATACACCCCGACCAATAAAACAAGCTTTAAAGTTTACAACCCATTAGGCGAACACATAGGTGAAGGTCATAGCCTTAGGCCTTTTTATCAATTGAAAAACAACCAAAAAAAATTTCCTAATTTCGTTCTTTAAAATCACACTCATAGTTTAAGTTAGATTTTCAACCAAAACCCAATATTGTGGAAGTGCAAATTAAGATATACAAATCCACGCATTAAGATATAGACTACTAGCACCCATTCGCATAGCTCCCAGTGGAATTCGACACCGTCTCTGTTGAGTATTATTATTGCATCGACCGTCTACATATCCTCAAATAGGGGAGTAAAATTGGCCGAGACTAATTTTTGGTGTCGTTGCCGGGGAGCTAAAAATGGTGTTAGCTATATATTTAGGTGTGTTTTGGAAAATCTTATTTTCCTTCCTTTTTACTAACATATGAGTATTGTAGGTGCAATCATGGCAAATAACGAGCTCGAAAACATAGCCGTGGGGGATGTGGACGTTGATGATGATTCTATGGATGAGGTCCCTCTTGAACCTCAAGCCAATAGACAATGCCGACCGCCTCAAGACAATGTGCCCGTTCCACCCCCACCTCCACCCCTAGCGGCTCCACACCGGGTGTTGCCGAATGAAGGGTATGCAAGTGCTATAGGGCGGGAAACTTTCAAATAACTAACGTGATGCTCCTTTGCTCGAGCAACTAGGGCTCTGCACCGGTGCACCGGGTCAAAATTCATATAAACATTTGAAGGGGTTCGTTGATACGTGTTGGGGGAGCAAACAAACAAATATCTATGAGGACGCTTTGAGGCTAAGAATTTTTTCCTTCTCTCTTTGGGGGGAAAGCCTTATATTGGTTGGAACGTTTGCCAAATCATTACATTCATAATTGGGATGAACTAGCGANGTTTAGATCAAGAGTCTCTCCATGTAGGTCCCATGTATGGCTCGTTGTTGTTTGTACCAGACCTCCTTTCTGATTCTGAGCGTCTCGAACCTGGCCTTTCTTTGGCGCTTGGTTGTGCGACTTATCTTCTTCTATCCGCAGCTTGGTACTGTATCTATTATACACATTGTTCCAAGTTGTTGCAAGAAATTCTCTCAAACTTTATTTCAACCTCCTCGTGGCTTCTAAACTTTTTTCGTTCAAGTTGCTCGCAAATGCCATAGCCGCCCAGTTATCAGGTACTCGAGGCAATATCATCCTCTCTCATTGGAATCTATCTACGAATTCCCGGAGCAATTCTATACTTCCTTGTTTAACCTTGAAGATGTCTTACATCCTTTTTCCAACTTTTTGAGCCCCTGAATGTGCTTTTATAAATGAATCTGCAAGCTCAGCAAAATAATCAATGAAATTTTTAGGTAAAAGAGAATACCATGTTAACGCTCCTTTTCTGAGTGTTTCGTCAAACTTTTTAACCAAAACTGATTCGATCTCTTGCTTGGTTAAATCATTGCCTTTCATGTCAGTAGTGAACGCGGTTACATGACCCGAGGGTCAGTTGTTCCATCATATTTGGGAATATGAGGCATTTTAAACTTTTTAGGAATTGGTAAAGGTGTTGCACTTGGCTTCCAGGGTTGTTGTGAATCTTTTCAATATCCACACCTTTGATCACTGGAGGCATGCCATGTATTTTCTCTATACGCTCGTTTTGCTCCTTCAACTGTTTCTGCAAGGTTATCATTAAACTTTGTAAACTAGAATTATTTGGTGTATATGACCCTTCATCGCGAGATTCATTGGAAATTTCTCCACTTCCACAGTTATCAAACCCTGAATACGGGTTCTCCAAAGTTGTTGTATTAACTGGTTGAGGAGTTTGCATTGCGTTGTGTATTCCTATGACAAAAGCCTGCAGTGCACTGTTCATGTGTTCTACAATCAATTGATTTAGATCATCTCATGAATGGGAATTTTGACTACTTATTAGCTCCTTTTTGCTTTCGTTTTAGTCCAAAAGCGTTTAATTGTGTTTCTGAAAACTGATAAAATATGCTTAATTGTAGAAATAATGGAAAATGAGCCCCAAAAGATCAAATCCAACTCAAGAAGGAGTGATCTGAACTCAAGGACAAAAACAGGAACAGAAGCTCAAAAGTGCGGACCGCATATTATCATCTGCGACCGCATATTGTGAAGCAAATCCCATCATAGCCAAATGCAAAGTGCGGTCCACACATGAAATGTGCGGCCGCAGATCCTGGGCAGGGGCAAAAAGTTCAGAGAACCCGTAGTCAAGTTCAACAGAAGTGCGGACCGCATAATTATTATGCGGCCGCAGAAGATCAGCTACGTGGCCGTATTTCCATTTGTACGGTACGCAAAAGAGCCATGTGCGGTCGTACTCAGAAATGTGCAGACCGCAGAAAGAGAGAGATGCAGTCGCGGTTCAAAATTGTGGGGCCGCAATATTCCAATCCTGTCAGGTTGAAGCAAAGTGCGGACCGCACATGGAATTATGCAGCCGCAGAACCTCCGAAAAGGCAGCATTTTTTTCCGAAAATTCTAGCTCTGTATAAATAGTAGAGTTTTATTTTTTGGGTAAGTTTTGACATCAGCGGCTATAGTAGATATTTTCTTTTACTCTTTTTAGTAGTTTTTGCCATTTTGATCTTTTTGAACATTGATTTCATCATTTTAATTATCAATATGGGTTTAATTATAACTTCTCTTCTTTCTCTTCCAAATTAAGCATGAGTAACTACACTTTCACTAGGGTTGTCACTCAACCCTAGTGTGCAAACTTAATGGTCTTTGATTTATTGCTTGTTTATGGTTGGGTGTTGATTATCTAGCCTAATTCTTGCTTTAAGTTGAAGAATTAATGGTTGCAAATATTATTTCATGCCTATTTGACTTGGTCTCTACTTGAGAAAGAGAGATTTAGTCTAGAAAAACTTGGCTAGCAAGAAATTGGGTCAATCGAGGGATTGATAAGCCCAATTAAAGAGTTGAACCTAGAGATAGTAAAACCCGAGTTGAGCTTTTTATCAACTGCTTTGTTCAATACCCAGTTGGACTTGAGAAAGCCAAATTGGGCAAAATCACTCTCTGACCGAGAGGTATTGAGTGGGTACTTAGGTGTTGATACCTATAATACACCCCGACCAATAAAACAAGCTTTAAAGTTTACAACCCATTAGGCGAACACATAGGTGAAGGTCATAGCCTTAGGCCTTTTTATCAATTGAAAAACAACCAAAAAAAATTTCCTAATTTCGTTCTTTAAAATCACACTCATAGTTTAAGTTAGATTTTCAACCAAAACCCAATATTGTGGAAGTGCAAATTAAGATATACAAATCCACGCATTAAGATATAGACTACTAGCACCCATTCGCATAGCTCCCAGTGGAATTCGACACCGTCTCTGTTGAGTATTATTATTGCATCGACCGTCTACATATCCTCAAATAGGGGAGTAAAATTGGCCGAGACTAATTTTTGGTGTCGTTGCCGGGGAGCTAAAAATGGTGTTAGCTATATATTTAGGTGTGTTTTGGAAAATCTTATTTTCCTTCCTTTTTACTAACATATGAGTATTGTAGGTGCAATCATGGCAAATAACGAGCTCGAAAACATAGCCGTGGGGGATGTGGACGTTGATGATGATTCTATGGATGAGGTCCCTCTTGAACCTCAAGCCAATAGACAATGCCGACCGCCTCAAGACAATGTGCCCGTTCCACCCCCACCTCCACCCCTAGCGGCTCCACACCGGGTGTTGCCGAATGAAGGGTATGCAAGTGCTATAGGGCGGGAAACTTTCAAATAACTAACGTGATGCTCCTTTGCTCGAGCAACTAGGGCTCTGCACCGGTGCACCGGGTCAAAATTCATATAAACATTTGAAGGGGTTCGTTGATACGTGTTGGGGGAGCAAACAAACAAATATCTATGAGGACGCTTTGAGGCTAAGAATTTTTTCCTTCTCTCTTTGGGGGGAAAGCCTTATATTGGTTGGAACGTTTGCCAAATCATTACATTCATAATTGGGATGAACTAGCGAAGAAATTTATTTCAAAGTACTTCTCTCCCGGGCACATGGCCATTCTTCGGGATGAAATTCTAGCATTCAAGCAAGAGCTTAATGAACTACTACATGAGATATGGGAAAGATATAGGACAATGGTGAAAGAGTGCCCCAACAATGATATGACGAAGAACATGATTCAACAAACTTTCTATCTGGGGATCAATACTACCAGCCAATGTGTAGTGAATCAACTTGACGGTGGGAACTTCATGACTATGCCTTATGCGAAGGCGTGTGATATTTTGGATTAAATGGAGGATACTTCATCGGCGTGGAAATCTAGAGCCAATGTCCCACAAGGTGATCCAAATGTGATTCTTCTTCATAAATAGTTACATGACCATGGGCAAGCAATAGCCGAGTTGACAACCACCATGAACCAATTGGAAAAGGCTCAACTTCAACAAGTGCAAAACCCGAAGCAAGTCAATGCTATGGAGGGAGTCAATATGATGGTAAACAAGAGAAGAACAAGAAGTCCACAAGTGCAACAAAGAGTGGACAGTTTTGTGCAAGATGATAGTGGGTTTGATCAAGGAGATTCTTACAATGACCAAGCTGAAGAGGTCCAATATGTGAACAACTTTCAAGGGTAAAGAAACAACTACCAAGGCCCTAGTCAACAATAATGGAGACCTTCGAATAATCAAGGCACTTGGAATAGTGGAATCAATCAAGGCAATTGGAGTGGAAGCAATAACCAAGGGAATTGGCAAAACAATAATAATCAAGGAAATTAGGGAGGCAACAATCAAGGCGGGTGGAACAACAACCAAGGAAATCGGGAGTCAGGTTTTCAAAGGCCCCCGATGTACCAACAAACGAGCAACCGACCTCCTTATACTTCTCATGGTCCTAGTTCCTCCAGCAATGAAATGGGTCGTATTGAGAACATGTTCAATCAAATGATGGAGAAGAATGCAAATTCTGATGCCCAACTTGTTTCACACAACATATCAATCCGTAATTTAGAAGTGCAAATGGATCAAATCTTTCAAGATTTAAATTCTCGTCTTAAAGGGGCACTACCAAGTGATACGGTAGTGAACCCGAAGGGTGGGAACACTACGGGGTATGCCATGGATGTTCTACAAGAAGTGGAAAAGGTGGGAATGCACCTACCTCAAGCCAAAGGCAGCTTGTGGATGATGAGAAATTGGTAGAAGAAGAGGAGATCCCGAACAATATGGTGCAAGCAAATGATGAAGTATGAATTGATATTGATGATACGGTGGAAGAGACTCAAGAATGTGAACCCATCTAGGGATCATGTGATTGACAAACCAGAAATGGTAGTGCAAAAGGCTAAGGCACCATTGCCTAAGCCACGTCCTTCCTATCCTTAAAGGCTTGACAAGAAAAATGGCGAGAATCAATTCAAGAAGTTCATTGATATGATGAAGAGTCTCACTATAAATGTTCCATTAGTTGAAGCTTTGGAGCAAATTCCCGGATATGCTAAGTTTATGAAAGACTTGGTGACAAAGAAGAGATCGATGAATTTTGAAACTATCAAAGTCATTCACCAAGTGAGTGAAATTGTGCATTCGATGGCTCCAAAGTTGGAAGATCCCAATGCTTTCATAATTCCTTGTACCGTTGGAAATGTCGAATTTACAAAAGCTCTCTGTGACCTTGGGGCAAGTATCAACTTGATGCCCTATTCGATTTTCAAAACATTGGGATTTGGGAAACCAAGAGCCGCATCTATGAGATTACAAATGGTTGACCGTACATTAAAGAGACCGTTGGGGGTGATTGAGGATGTATTGGTTCGGGTTGACAAGTTCATTCTCCCGGTGGATTTTGCAATTCTTGTTTGTGAAGTGGACTATGAGGTGCCGATTATTCTTGGTAGACCTTTTCTTTCTACTAGAAAGTCTCTTGTTGATGTGGAAGCCGGTGAACTCACTTTTCAGGTGGGTGATGAAAAGGTGGTGTTCCACTTGTGCAAATCTGTGAGGCAACCAAATAGCAATGAAGTGTGTTCGTTCGTGGACTTAGTTGGTGATCGATGTGATTATTGATGATACAAGTGCCACGATTAATGTGGGTAACATGTTGGAGGCCGTTTTGCTAAATTTTGATGATGATTAAATGGATGGCTTTATGGAATGTGTCAATTATTTGCAAGGGATGGGGTCATACAATTATGCACCTCGGAAACTTTCCTTGGATCTCGAAAATAGGAAAACTCCTCTCATGGAGCCTTCAATTGAAGAGCCTCCGATCTTGGAGTTGAAGCCATTGCCTCCACATCTCAGGTATGAATTCCTTGGCCCTTGCTATACTTTACCAGTTATTCGTTCCTCTTGTTTGACTAACGTGCAGGTTGACTCTATATTGGCGGTGCTCCACAAGTGGAAGAAAGCTATTGGGCGAACTTTGGCGGATATTCGGGGAATAAGTCCCGCATTGTGCATGCACAAGATAAACTTGGAGGAGGATGCCAAACCCTCTATTTAACATCAAAGGAGACTTAATGAAGCCATACAAGACGTGGTCAAAACGGTGATCATAAAGTGGTTAAATGCCAGGGTTGTCTACCCCATTTCTGACAGTTCGTGGACTTCTCTGGTGCAATGTGTTCCGAAGAAGGGGGGATAACTGTGGTCAACAATGATAAGAACGAGTTGATTCCAACAAGAACGGTGACCGGTTGGAGAGTGTGTATGGACTATCGGAAGCTAAACAAAGTCACAAGGAAAGACCATTTCTCACTACCCTTTCTTGACCAAATGATTGATAGGTTGGCCGGTCGGGCGTTCTATTACTTTATAGATGGATATTCGGGCTACAATCAAATCCTTATTGCCCCGGAAGATCAAGAGAAAACAACCTTCACTTGTCCCTATGGCACTTTCGCTTTCAAGTGGATGTCATTTGGCTTATGCAATGCACCGATAACTTTTCAACGGTGTATAATGGCAATCTTTACGGATATGGTAGAGGACTACCTTGAAGTCTTCATGGATGACTTTTTGGTAGTCGGGGATTCCTTTGATGAATGCTTGGCAAATTTGGATAAGGTATTGGCAAGGTGTGAAGAAATGAACTTGGTGTTGAATTGGGAGAAATGCCATTTCATGGTCGAGGAGGGTATTTTCCTTGGCCACAAAATTTCAAAGGAGGGAATATAGGTCGACAAGGCGAAAATAAAGGTAATTTCTAAACTTTCACCTCCAACATACGTGAAGGGCGTGAGAAATTGCTTGGGTCACACGGGGTTCTACCGGCGTTTCATAAAGGATTTTTCCAAGGTGGTGAACCCTTTGTGCAAGCTTTTGGAGAAAGATGCTAAATTTTACTTTAATGATGATTGCATGAGAGCATTTGAATTGCTCAAGTTCAAGTTGACAACTACTCCCATTATCACCGCCCCGAATTGGAGCATTCCTTTTGAGCTCATGTGTGATGCTAGTGATGTGGCGGTTGGAGCAGTTTTGGAAAAACGTGTCAATAAGATCTTTCATCCGGTCTACTGCTAGTAAGACCATGAATGATGCCCAAGTAAATTACACTGTGAATGAAAAAGAACTCCTTGCCATTGTGTTTGCTATTGAGAAGTTTCGCCCGTACTTGATGGGTGCAAAAGTGATTGTCCACACAGATCATGCAGCACTTCGTTACCTTATGAGCAAGAAAGATTCTAAAGACCGATTGATGAGATGGGTGCTTTTGTTGCAAGAGTTTGACATAGACATCCAAGATCGAAAAGGAAGTGAAAACCTAGTGGCGGACCACTTGTCTCATTTGGAGGAGGAGGGGAGGCTGCATGATGACCTTGAAATCAATTACTCATTTCCCAATGAGAAACTCTTAGCCATTTCAAGGAAAGAGGTGTCATGGTTTGCGGATCTAGCAAATTTTCTTGTACGTGGTATCACCCCGGATGAGTTCTCTTCAAACCAAAGGAAGAAGCTCAAACGGTATTGTCAAGACTATTATTGGGATGAACCGTATCGTTTTCGGATTTGTATAGATGGGGTGATTAGAAGATGTGTACCGGATGAGGAACAAGTTGAAATTCTTGGGACTTGTCATTCTTCGTCGTATGGTGGTCACCATGGTGGAGCAAGAACTACGGCCAAAGCTTTAAGTTGCGGTTTCTATTGGCCCACTCTTTACAAGGATGCAAGTGATCTAGTCAAACGTTGTGATGAATGCCAAAGGGCCGGTGGAATCTCAAAGAAAAATGAAATGCCCCTCACCACTATTTTGGAGATTGATATTTTCAATGTGTGGGGTATTGACTTCATGGGACATTTTGTGAGTTCTTGTGAAAACACCTATATCTTGGTAGCGGTTAATTATGTGTCTAAATGGCTTGAGGTCGTTGCTCTACCCAACAATGAAGCAAGAAGTGTGGTGGCATTTTTGAAGAAGAACATCTTCACAAGATTTGGTACTCCGCGGGCTATCATAAGCGATGGGGGATCGCATTTTTTCAACAAAGCTTTTGACACCTTGCTTAGCAAGTATGGTGTCACTCATAAAGTTACGACTCCCTATCACCCTCAAGCTAGCGGTCAAGTGGAAGTTTCCAACCGGGAGATAAAGAGTATTTTGTTCAAAATAGTGAATACTAACCGGACGGATTGGTCAAAGAAGCTTGATGATGCACTATGGGCTTATCGAATTGCTTTCAAAACTTCTATCGGGATGTCTCCATACCGGTTGGTGTTTGGAAAATCTTGTCATATTCTGGTGGAACTCGAGCACAAGGCTATGTGGACTTTAAAGAAGGTAGATCTTGATTGGGATGCAGCTGCTAACTTGCGGGTTGTACATTTGAATGAATTAGATGAATTCTGGTACCATGCATATGCAAGTTCGTCCTTGTACAAAGAAAGAACGAAGTAACTTCATGACAAATACATCCGAAACAGGGAGTTCAAGGTGGGCGATCTTGTTTGTTGTTCAACTCACGATTCAAGATGTTTCCCGGAAAGCTGAAATCCAAATGGAGTGGTCCCTTTGAAATTGTGGGTGTGACACCTTTTGGTGCTTTGGACTTAAATAACAAAAGTGATGATATATTCCGAGTCAATGGTCACCGGGTGAAGCATTATCTAGGAAAAGTTGGTGATGGTCACGTCGAGGCGGTAATTCATTTCAAATAATGATAATTTGCGTCATGTCGCGACGTTAAATCAGGAGCTTCTTGGGAGGCAACCCATGTTTCTTTTTCCTTAGATAGGTCTTATTTTGTGCTAACTAGTTTTGAAGTGTGTTGCAGGAACTGTGCTCAGAAAAATTGGCTAAGTATGAAAAAAGTGCGGACCGCACAATTTTGAATGCTATAGTAGAAGTCAATTGCGGTCGCACAATTCATGTGCGGATCGCACAATTTGAAATGGGAAAATGTAAACTCTCTAAAGTTTGTTTGTCAGAGAAATGGCCAAAGTGCGTCCGCACAAGGAAATCTGCGGACCGCATCAACATCTGCGGTCTCACAACTAATTATGTAGACCGCAGATCAACGAAGGGAACTTGAACAACAGGTAACAGAGTGCGGACCGCAGAAGAAATTATGCGGCCGCACTCGTCTCTTGATCCCTTAGCCAAAACCGGTTAGTATAAATAGTAGCCATAATGCTACTGTTGAAACTTTCCAATCTCTGAGAAATTAAAACAAAGGCTAAAATCTTGCACACAACTAATTCAATCATCTGCCACTTAATTGAGCATATATGATCACTCCTTAACACTACGTCATCAATGGTATGTTCAAATCATTTCTAGGATTCTTCAATTTTCTTAATTTAGTTTACAATTTGTTAGTTATTTGAGACCATTTGTCAATTTTATATCTATGTAGGGTGTGAATTGTGTTGGGTAAACTCCTAGTTGCTATTTAGGGAATGGGTATTTGGTTTTTCATGTTTAAGTGCGACTACATTGTCCAATTTGTGCATAAGATTGAAACCCTAAGAACTCTGCCTGATTAAGTTTTGGAATGTGCGGCCGCACAAAGAATTGTGCGGTCCGAAGAAGTATAGATTAGAGCTTTGGTGAAGTAAGATTGTGCAAACTGCTCTTGAAATTGTGCGGTCCGTAGAAATTCAATCGCAGCTGCAGAAAAGTGTGTGCGATCGCAGATCAGGGCATTCTCTGTCTTCAGAGAGTTTCCATTTTCAGGTATTCATTGTGCGGCCGCACTCAGAAAAGTGTGGACCGCACTTCAACTCTACGGTCACATTAAAAATTTTACGGACCGCAGTTTCTTTGTTGCGACCGCACTTCAAAATTGTGCGACCCGCACATCCAGAGTTGCAGCCACACTTGCAATTGTGCGGATCGCACTTCCCTACCCTACAACATGTTTTGTTCTATGACTTTCTGTTTATCTACAATTGAATTAGAACAAACTCCTACTATTGTTTGTTGCAGAAAATGTTTAGGTCCCGTGGTCGTGGTGATACATCAAAGGGGAGAGGTGAATCTTCCAGAGGTAGAGACAAAAGAAATTTACCCATCGCCCTCCAAAGAGTAATCAGTAAGAAATTCACAGTAGACCGACGAAGATAGCCAAAACCCTCCTAATCAAGTTCATATGCCCCGTCTAGGGAAGCATCGGAGGGCAACTCAGTGTAAGAGCAGCCTGCTGTTCAATCACAGCCACAACCGCTTCAGGATAGATACCAACTGAGAAACGAGCCTACCTCTTCTGAGAGCACTTCTGAGGGGTCAGAAGGTAACAGTGAGTCTTCGGAGCCTTTATTTACACATACCCCCGACGCACCAGCTACTACAGTAGATGTGAATGAGATCCCGGATGATGGCCGAGGGGGTGATACCAGAGTTGTCGGCCTTGAGAGGTCGAAGAAGTAAGAAATTTGGGAAGATAGGTTCGTCAGTCTAACAGCATTCAATAGATTCCGAGAGTGGTGGCCATCGAGATCGCTCACTCTTGAGTGTTAGATCTTGTTGAAAGATCTTGATAAATACAACCCGGCGGTGTTGAGACAATTTCGGGAGCAGAAGGGGTGGACATGGTTCACTCAAAGTGTGGTAGATGCCAAAGAGTACATGGTCCGGGAATTTTATGCCAATGTGGCGCACATAAAGAAGGGGACCAAAGTGACAAAAATGAGGAATCTGAAAGTGAGGTTTAACCAGAGCACCTTGAACACATACTTGGGGTTGGAGGATGTTGAGCAGGTGCAATACTTGGAAAAGCTGGCTATGGGCGATGCAGCTCGCCCATGGCTAGTTGAGATTCTGGCAGCTCCGGGACCACCACCACCATGGATCACAGGAGGGGTTCCTATTCAACGGAACACCCTAAATTTTTAGGCAAGGGGATGGCAGACGTTTGTGTCTAGCAGAATATACCCATGCCAAAATGAAACAAATCTCCCAATCCCACGGGCAGTGCTAGTCGCCTCTGTCATGGCCGGATACCCAATCAATGTGGGTGTCGTGATGTCGACCAACATGTCTTTGGTTGGCAGGCAAAGTGACAACTCCTACCCGTACCCTAACACTATCACGGAGTACCTTACGGATGCGGGGGTGGAGCCGAGGAATTTTGACACAAAGGTTCGGGCAAAGAAGCCTTTCACTTGGTATTCTCTAAAGGACCCAAGGAACCCGAAGAATAAGGGTCAGCCGACTACTACCGTGGGCCAGTCTGATGAGCTTTCGGTGGTAGTGGCAAAGTCAGCAAACATGCCTTCCCCTCTAGTAGTGCATTCTACCAGTACAACTGCCATGCTTTCCCTCCACCTCAACTTTAAGTCCGGTGCCTATGCCCACTCATCCACTATCTGCGTTGTGAGTCTCCCAGACACTGGAGAGCCTCAAGAACTGGATGCAGACAGCTACTCTAAAGATGTCTAACTTATCCAGTGTTGTTGTAGCACAATCATCCACCCCGACACCCCAAATTTCTCCAACAGTGGAGGATACATTGAAAACGATTTTGGAGAATCAGCAGACCATCATGAACACTTTAGTAGCACATGGAGCAGTGATTGAGGAGCTTGGGAAGCAGGTAAAGAAGATGAGGAAATCCCAGGCATCCAAGAAATCATTAGATATCCTGAGGAGAGAGGTCACAAAGATAGAAGCCACTGGGAACCTTCCATTTGATATGCCGATGGAGATAGATCCAGCAGCACCAGTAGATCCAGCAACACCAGTAGCACCAGTTAGCTAGTCTGAGGAGCCATACCTGGCTGTCGACACTGCTGAGGTGGTGCGCCAGATGTTCACCCACCCAATTACTCCCAGAGTCGGGGAGGATGAGATCCAGTTAGAGGAGACTGGGGGCGGTGATGCTGCTATGGACACAGCCATATAGGGAGTCCTCTTCACTCTTACCCTTCTTTATTCTTATTTTGTTAAGCATTGGGGACAATGCTTACTTTTATTCGGGGGGTGGAGTTTATTGGATATTTGGATGATTTGACATTTGGTTTCTAATAACTGATAACATTTCCCTTTTTCTTTTTATCATGTATAGATTCTCCTCTTTCTCTCTCTATTGATGTATATATTTTCTCTTTTCCTCCCTCATTATGTATATTCATTATGCTTGCAGTAGCTTGCTTTGTAGCTTCTTTATTATTTTTTCTTATTAGTCAATGTTTAATTTAGTAGCTTCTTGTTTAATCTAATAGCTTCTTTTCAATCTAGTAGCTTCTTTTATGTTTGAGTGGACAATAAGCCTTTGGTTTTCTTAATGCCACGATTCTTTTCAAAGGTAGTTTTTGTGTGAACCGGGTGACTTTTCCCAACTATGGATGGCGTGACAACCTTATTAAGGGATTGAGTCCGTTTTTGATATTTAGGTAAGAATATTAGTAATAAGGAATAAAAAGACCTAATTGAGTCAAGCTCGAAGAGTCAAATATGCTTCACTTGGTACCAATACACTTAACTATGTGCTTATGGTTAGAAAAGAAAATTGGAAAAAAAATAGCTCTAGTTAGTGACCTTGTGACTCTTGTGTTGACTTAGGCAATCATCGAGTAGTTTAGTCGAGCCATAGTGATTTTCAATCTTGATTATGGTCATTGTGGGCCCTCGACTCAGTCCTTTTTAACAATTCAGCTGCGTGAGAGGTGAGGTATTTTTGTTGCAAGTCCAAGTACCCGTGCAAATGGTCTAGAACTTGCCCCGAATGTGTTTCTAGGCGAAATTTTAAGTTTTGCTTGGCTTGAGAAGTGATTGTAGGCTCTCTTTGACCCGCTTGAAATTTTCCATGGACCACCAATTTTGTTATCCCTAGTCAACTTATTTGAGCCTAAAACCTTTCTCATTTGATCACCATGTTACAAGTCTTTACCAGTCTGTCGTGACCCTCTCTTGGCACCCGAGCTTTCCTTAATACTCTTGTGAAATAATTGACTAAAAACGTAAGTTTGGGGGAGAGACGAAGAAATTGAAAAAGGTATCAAGGCACAAAAATAGAAAAGAAATGAAGAGAAGGAAAGACAAGCAAAAGAAAGAAGAACAAAAAGAAAAATGCAGAAAGAAAGTGAATAAGTTGAAGAGTTAAAGGGATTTCAAAAAATAGTAATGATGCAAAGCATGGAGAAAAGAAAGAAGGAGAAAATGAATATCATGACCAAGAAAGAGTGAAGCTAAGTCTCTCTAATCCCCCTATGGAAAAGAAAATGCCTCAAAAAGTTAGCAAAGCATGAGCCGATAAGAGAAAATGGAGTGTTTAAGGAAAGATGAACTCGTTCTATCATATCATATCCAACCTTAGTCCAAAAGCCTTCATTGCATTCTGAAAAAGCCCTACGTGATTTCAAGTCGAGTGAGCTTACATTAGTAGTGATTTACATGAGGGGCAAGCCTATGGTACTTAAAGTCGTACTTGTGACATTCTTTTGAGAGAAATGAGCGAACCTTTCACAAATCTTTGAATTGAGTGAGATATGCAAACGGAGAGTAGAGGAGGAGGAGTTTGGGATCCACAATTACCTACATAAAAAGGCGAGCTTCCTTGATGAATTAAGTCAACTCTTGATGCTCAAGTGTCACATTTGAACTATTTGTGCTTAAATGTTCAACCCGTTGCCTTGTTAATAATTCATAAGTGTTGTGGGTAATTGTTGGTCCCAATTGATGTGTGATTGATGAATTTTTGATTACCTGGAATAGCTCTTAACTTGTAGAGGTGAGAATTACCTTATTTGCTTGAGGACAAGCAAAATCTTAAGTTTGGGGGAGTTGATAAGTGGGAATTTTGACTACTTATTAGCTCCTTTTTGCTTTCGTTTTAGTCCAAAAGCATTTAATTGTGTTCTCGAAAACTGATGAAATATGCTTAATTGCAGGAATAGTGGAAAATGAGCCCCAAAAGATGAAATCCAACTCAAGAAGGAGCGACCTGAGCTCAAGGACAAAAACAGGAACAGAAGCTCAAAAGTACGGACCGCAGATTGTGAAGTAAATCTCATCAGAGCCAAATGCAAAGTGCGGTCCACACATGAAATGTGAGGCCGCAGATCCTGGACAAGGGCAAAAAGTTCAGAGAACCTGCAGTCAAGTTCAATAGAAGTGCGGACCGCATAATTATTGTGCGGCCGCAGAAGATCAACTACGCGGGCGCAGTTGCATTTGTGCGGTCCGCAAAAGAGCCATGTGTGGCCGCACTCAGAAATGTGCGGACCGCAAAAAGAGAGAGATGCGGTCGTGGTTCAGAATTGTGCGGCCGCAAGATTCCAATCCTGTCAGGTTGAAGAAAAGTGCGGACCGCACATGGAATTGTGCGGCCGCAGAATTTCCGAAAGGGCATTTTTGTTCGAAAATTTTAGCTCTGTATAAATAGAAGAGTTTTATTTTTTTAGGGTAAGTTTTGACATCAGCAGCTACAGTAGACGTTTTGTTTTTACTCTTTTTAGTAGTTTTTGCCGTTTTGAGCTTTTCGAACATTGATTTCATCATTTTAATTATCAATATGGATTTAATTATCAGTTCTTCTTCTTTATCTTCCAATTTAAGCATGAGTAGCTAGACTTTCACTAGGGTTGGTTACTTGTTTATGGTTGGGTGTTGATTATCTAGCCTAGTTCTTGCTTTAAGTTGAAGAATTAATGGTTGCAAATATTATTTCAAGCCTATTTGACTTGGTCTCTACTTGAGAAAGAGAGATTTAATCTAGGAAAACTTGGCTAGCAAGAAATTAGATCAATCGAGAAATTGATAAGCTCAATTAAAGGGTTGAACCTAGAGATAGTAAAACCCGACTTGAGCTTATTATCAACTGCTTTGTTCAATACCCATTTGGACTTGAGAAAGCCAAATTGGGCAAAATTACTCTCTGACCGAGAGGTATTGAGTGGGTACTTGAATGTTGATAGCTATAATACACCCCGACCAATAAAATAAGCTTTAAAGTTTACAACTTATTAGGCGAACACCTAGGTGAAGGTCATAGCCCTAGGCCTTTTTATCAATTGAAAAACAACCAAAAACAATTTCGTAGTTTCGTTCTTTAAAATCACACTCATAGTTTAAGTTAGATTATCAAACAAAACCCAATATTGCAGAAGTGCAAATTAAGATATACAAATCCACGCATTAAGATATATACTACTAGCACCCATTCGCATAGCTCCCAGTGGAATTCGACCCCGACTCTGTTGGGTATTATTATTGCATCGACCGTTTTCATATCCTCAAATAAAGGAGTGAAATTGGCCGAGACCAGCATCCTGCTCCAGGGTTTGGTCATCTCCACGATGATCATTAGTGCGCGAAGCAGACCATTCAGGTGAACTTTCACGGGATTACTGAGGGGATCTCGTAGGTGTGTGATGTGGTGGAGTTCCACTTTGTTGGTTCAGTTGGTTGTTCTCGTTAGCGGTTGACATATTTGGTCGATAAAAATGAAGTTTGGAAAGTGAACAGATTATCAGATTTCTGGTAACGGAACTAATTTGTTTAACATAAAAATAGATTTTTCGGTCAAAGTCAATTTTAAGAAGAAATCGGGTTACTGATAACCAAGATTTACTTTACTTTCCCAGTAATTTGAAGAATAAAGCAAGGAATGAAAATAATTGACAAAGAAAGAAAATACGAAATAGATTGATAATTACTGCCAAAATTGTGGTTATAACCTTGAGAATAAAGTAAAGAATGATTGCATAAATTTCAATAATAAATCAGATGTCATTAAAAATGAGGTCTCAGTCCTTATATAGGAGCATATAATTATAACGGTTTCCTTACCTAATTCGGACTCACTAATAGTATTAATTGATTACCTATTACCGTATATAATTGTAACAGAAGTATTTATGGCTAAGTATTTCCCGTAACCATAAATATATATCGATTTCCCTTCCTTATTTATGACAGGCCCGTGCATCTTCCCTTCTTAATAGTCTTTATTCATTCCACTCATATTTCTCCTTTTACAGCTGTCAGGTCTGGTTCTTTTCCCAGTGTAACCTCGAGGGTGTTCCTTCCGTGCCTTTTCGCGTTCTTTAACTCGTCTAATTAAGAACGTCACTTGTCGCTATATTGATGGTCCGCATACCATGCCTTGTCATCTCGATGATAATTCATCGTGTCATGCCTTTTTTCCACTAATACAAATGTATTGGGCATAAGTTGTACCAACCAACACCACCATCCCTTAATATATGTGCTTTCCTTTATTCATTTCCTAAATATATAAGGTTCAAGCCTACTCTATCATTGTCTTCCATAGTGTGTGAGGCTACATAATATTATTCATTAAACCATGCAGTTGTTGAAACTTGAGAGACAGAAAGAATGCGAAATCTGAAGGGATTTCATTCATTGAACACTTTGCACCATTACAATGCAGTTAGAATTAGAAATCCTTCTTTGAGCAACTACAGGGAAATGCTACTAAAAACTGTTAAAGCAAAAAAAAAAAAAAAAAAAAAAAAGAGCCTAAAAGGAAAAGAAGAAGGGTCATTGACGTTATGAGTTCTGGTAAATCCTCAGTAATAACTTCAGGTTGCCTCGTTGCTCAATATAAATGACTTTCTCTCAGATCACCTCCTGGAAAACAGAGAAATTAACAGATGTTAGTAAATAAACAATGGTGTTGGAAAGTAAAATGTTGATATGAAGTATCAGAATCACATGGAAGATGTCTCACCAAAATCCCTAGGTGTCTTGCATTTATAACATTCTGCTCTGCTTGCATAGTTGTGCATACCACATTCAATTCTGTCGATCAAGAAGGAAGTTATGTCAGTTAAAATCTCAAATATAAAATGTCACCTGCACATGTCAGTAGTACAAGGAAGAGAGTTGCGGCAGGCTAATAGTCAGCGTAAAACTAGTCATTCTTGTGATGAATCCTCGTAATACAATGTTTTCTGGGAGTCCTAGTCTGATCGGAGATTTATATGTCACTAACAAATATAGTGAAAACTTCTAGTACTTTTAAATTCTATTTTTATAATATTTGTTTGAAATGAGTTTAATTGCAGCGACATGATTAGTGAAGATTCATAATAGCCAACCCCAACTTGCTTTGGATTAAGGCATAGATGTTGTTGTTGTTGCAATATTGGACCAAAATGAGCTTGAATGGATCGACATGAACAGTGAAGATTCATGTAGCCGACCCTGACTTGTTAGGAATTGAGACGTAGTTGTTGTTATTGAAGTAAATATAAACCAACCTGCTGCAAATCCAATCGCCACTCTTCCAACCAGGAACAGCACTTGCATCATATCCATAGCCGGCTGATGCCATCATTCCTGTCCCGATACCATAATAATCACTTTTTAAGGCACCACATCTATAGCAGTTTGTTCGANGCAAGGTAGGGGTAAGGTCTGCGTACACACTACCCTCCCCAGACCCCACTAGTGGGATTATACTGGGTTGTTGTTGTTGTTGTTGTTGTTTGAAATAAGTTTAATTGCAGCGACATAATTAGTGAAGATTCATAATAGCCGACCCCAACTTGCTTCGGATTAAGGCATAGATGTTGTTGTTGTTGCAATATTGGACCAAAATGAGCTTAAATGGAGTGACATGAAAAACGAAGATTCATGTAGCCGACCCCGACTTGTTAGGGTAGTTGTAGTTGTTGTTATTGAAGTAAATGTAAACTAACCTGCTGCAAATCCAATCACCACTCTTCCAACCAGGAATAGCACTTGCATCATATCCATAACCGGCTGATGCCATCATTCCTGCTCCGATACCATAATAATCACTTTTTAAGGCACCACATCTATAGCAGTTTGTTCTGCTTGCATAGTTGTGAGAACCGCAGTTCATGGCACTGCAATACCAATCTCCAGCTAAGACTTCTGTTTTGTTTAGTCCATACATGGAAACATCAGCCGACGTTGCATATTTAGGGCAGCTGCATCGTTGGCATGCATCCCTTTTCTTGAAATTTATGTGTTGGCATGCAGCACACATCCAATCTCCACTG
>AWOL01S0026941.1:0-17786 GCA_000715115.1 Nicotiana otophora | reverse complement strand
TAATAATCACTTCTTAAGGCACCACATCTATAGCAGTTTGTTCGACTTGCATAGTTGTGAGAACCACAGTTCATAGCACTGCAATACCAGTCCCCAGCTAAGACTTCTGTTTTGTTTAGTCCATACATGGCAACATCAGCCGACGTTGCATATTTAGGGCAGCTGCATCGTTGGCATGCATCCCTTTTCTTGAAATTTATGTGTTGGCATGCAGCACACATCCAATCTCCACTGCTCATTTTATGTCTACCTAAAAGTGAACATGGAAAGATGATGAGAACAAATTTTCATATGGGAAGTGAAATAGGCCATTGTAAGAGGCATGAAAAAACAACCGAGAAATCTTATTATTGTTTATCCATCTTTGAGGCCTCATTCTATGAAATACTGTCTATATGCTAGAACTGCATTGCTTATACATGAACTATTATTTCATTCCAGGAAGAAATTTCGCGGCACATTAATCTTGTATTGAAGGGCCTAATTTTTTGAAAAACTTGGACTCAAGGCTGCATTTTGTTTTTGTGCAGAAGCTGGAAATCATGAAAATGAAATGCAGAAGGAAAATAAATCATCGATGCCTCACCTTGTGAAGAACTGAGCGTCTCAACTAGACGTAAACTTGAAGCTCTCAAGAAATGGTTTGCTGTAGGTAGTAATTTTGATGAATGTTTTGGGGAGGTATATATAGTTTGGAAGAACTCATTATTGGGTCCCAAATTGTCCTTTTTGATCTGTGAGCTTCAGACAGTTTCCTTAAATGGGATTCCACAAGATAGCGCAAAATTTCCAAATATTATTGGATAAACCTCCTACTTCCCTTCCTTCTTGACTGTAGGAAGTTGTCAACTGTCATATTCATTCATGTGAAGCACTATTTTCTTGCAGAAGTCCAATAATGCCCCTCCTTACCTGTTCGACGGTCCATTATTCTACTAAAAAGAGCTCCTCAAAAATATTATTCTTTGTTCTGTATCCACTTCTAGTAGGTGTTATGAGGGGAAGATGTTATGTGAAAGGTGTGGTTTTGCTACGATCGATGGACCCTTGAGATGATTTGGATGCACACACTTGGACATAAAATGAGTATGTGCCATCCACATGGCCGGTGCAAGCAACTGCTTGACACGAAGGCTAATGCCGTTCAGGTGGGAAATGGTCCAGGTTCTAAAGGGCAAAAACTGTAACAATTTTACCACCAAGGAATCAATTCCCTCATAATGCAAATTCAAGTCATATTATTCTTCTGTGTTATATTATTCTTAATAATTCAAAAGTGAACCAAAAGTGGACTTCTTTTCATCTCCTGCTTAGTCATATCTGTGTTTGCTTGTCTATTTTCACATAATACCAGTTTTAGAGCTCTTAATCACACATCTAGCTTTTCCTCCATTTGTAAAACAATGAGCACTACAGATATTATCAGACCAGTCCTTAGTTTCACCAAATAGGTTGCCAAGAATATAAAAGTCTTTTATTGGCACACTAAGGTGATACATGAATTCGGAACAAAACGTGAGAGTTGCATTATTCCTGACAGTATTGAATACATCAATTTTAAGAGAAATACCTCTTTCTTGACAGGTACCTTAAACAATGTATTTAAGGTATACGATCACAGGGTGTTTACCTTTGTTTTTCATCAATAAAGAAATCAGTATTCTCTGAAGATTCTGAATGCGATGCATGGCACAGGATTTGAACTTTATGACTTCGAAGCCCTGTAATTGTTTATATGATAAGTCAAAAGGTTAACCATCTTTGTCAATAATCAACTTAATGATCTTTCGCTTTACAGAAAAGGAAAAGAAGTGTAAGGTTATAACTTGACTTGGTTCAAAAGCCTTAAAAGGAGAATTCTAATATCTGAATTCCCTTACTAAAAGGACAGTTGATTGTGCATTTATGTTAGGATAGTTTCAGCTAAGGTTCTAACTGGACAGCGGTTCCAATCAGTTTTCAATCAATGATCCAAGAATTGATAAATTGTCTTAACTGTCAAGAAATGAGTGTATTGCCATTGATGAGTCAGAAACAAATCCAGGCCTCCCATACAAACACATAATATGGTGTTCTTATTGGGATAAATACAATATTAATGTGAGATTGACAATGAGTTGAAGCCATTTGACCAATTATCAGGGCCACAAATGCTGACATGGCAACCATAGATGATTCCACGTAAGCACAGAAGCTCGCGTGTTGACATAGGATTTGATAAGGAGGAATCCTAATCACCATTTTTAACCAGACAAGATGAATATTCTGGATAAGAAAACCTCAGATAAAACTCCATCCTTTATTCTATATATGTGACCATTCTGTAAAGGGGGCCTATCCTCCTCAATAATACTTGCCAGAATCTAAATCCTAACGGCGATGATAAAAATAGCCGTTGCTTTTGAATTTTGCATATTCCTATAGTGCTGTCAGAAGGTAAGTTTTAGCAAATGCTACTTTTGCAAATAGTGCTTAATTAAGATATATTCTTCTTATCTGTACAAATGACTCTTATATCTCATCAGAATAAAGGGTCCTAAAGATTGATTGATATTGATTCTAAGTAAATTCACTTGTAGTGGTAAAAAAAAGAATCGCAAAAAAGCCAGAAAATCATTTTGGATAGCCCTTGTAGTGCCCACTATGACCTGTTTTCTTATTGGTCTTCAGCATCGAAATAACCACACAGAAATGAGTTCAGTTGGTTATTTTTTTATCATTATATTCAATGATTGGATTGCTGGATCAAACACCACTTCAAAAAACTAACGCGCCGATCAACTCTCAAGCAATGCAGCAGCAGGTAGCCACAGCTGCAAAGATATCGCGATGCCAAACAGCTATGGATCCAAGATTACACATTTGAAATTACGGGTTTAGAATTTAATATTTGTTGAAATTTTAGTGGTATTTGACATATGTATCTATGTTTTTTGTCGAAAATATTGGGAGGTTGAGCGCATTGACTATATACTCCGTCCGCCTCTGGTGCCAGGCGCTTTTATCTTCTGACTTCTCACAGATAACTCCACAATCTTGGTTATTAGGTGGCAAGCAACTTCAGCTAATTATTCTTTTGAAAATTCTCACTCTAGTCTCAACTACTAACTATTTCAGTTGCCTCATTTATCTCAAAAGTCAACCCACAAATCTCTCCTACATTCCCTTCTATCATCTTAGAGGAGAATGCAGCATTGGGAAAATGGTTCATTTGAACCGTATATTTTCGACACGGAGCATAGATATATATGCTGCATCAACAACTGGTAAATCCGAACTCACAATTTCCAAAGTATAATGAGTTCGGCGCTAAGATAAATTCTTGATCCGGCTCTGTTAACAGTGACAAGTGCTATATATTTTGGCACAATAATTTTGTAGCAAAAGCCATACCAGTAGTTCCAAAAGCAAAAGGTTACATTACCTTGTTGGATATATAGTTCAATTGGTAGTTATACCTCCAGTGCCCATACTGAACCTGGATAACATAACAAATTTGTACTCAAATACTTTGTAACAGACCAATAGTGTGTAGCAGAATTACTTTTGAGCCAATTGCAAAAGGCTGCAGCTTGTAAAAACAGAATATATTCATTCTTATACACATAAGTTAATATTCTTGTGATCCTAATAAACAAATTCCCATAATGTCCATGTATAGGTTTCATCACACTTAGAAAGATTCATTTTTGAGACAATGTATTAAACACAGAGTCGGAGCCACGATTTGAAACATATGGGTTCGGTATTCCAAATCTTTTAAAGTTTGTGGGTTTTAAATTAATAATTTGTATATATTTAATTAATTTCTTAAAAATAATACATGATTTGGACCAAAGTTACTCAGTTCGGCCGAACCCATATGTTCTACACTCCCTCCGCCCCGACTGAACACAAGTTGTTAGACATCTACCAACCCTTCAGTTGTTTTTCTGCACAAAATAAAAAAACTTGTCAACAACCATTAAACCACATTTGAGAACTTATCTCATCCACATTATCAATGTTTTTTTCTTCCAATTTGTCTGTTACACCCTCATTTTTTGTAGTTTTTTCGTTGTGCGTCCTCAACTAATTGAACTTTAGGATCCAACTTTAAATTTTCCCTTTATGAGGATTTCACTCACAAAAAAACGATTCTATGTATCTCCTTATATGCCTGCCTAAGCATTCACCCCGAGTGTTCCATGCTCTTGTCCACCTCCCCTAAGTGGGGCAAGGCGGTGAGGGGGTAAACATTTAGTAACACCTGATATTTGTACCAAATTAATGAATGAATGATATGTTTTTGCACCTAGGTGCAATAGATTTTTTTTGGGCCAAAATTCATTTCTAGTTTAAGTAATACATGTCAGCACCTAAGTTTTTACTATATTTGAATTTCTATCACCTTTTACTATGTAAATATTTTCAGAAATTTAATATATATATATTTTAGCTTTGTTACTTTTTTTAGGGTAAAAATTAATAATAATTTAAATAGTCAATTATTACTATTAGTATTATTTTTATATTTATCTTTATTTTAAATCAAATGAATTAAAAAAACGGAAAAAAATAAAAAAATAATTAATTATTTTAAAAAAAAACAAATTTAAAAGAAAGTGAAAAATTAAAAAAATAAAAGTAAAAGAATGTGGAAATTTAAAAAATAAAAAGTAAAATAAAGTTGGAATTACAAAATAAACGTAAGGGTATCTGATTTTTTTTTAATAAAAGTAAAAGTAAGTGAAAATTAAAAAAAAAACAAGTAAAGTAAAATAAGTAGGAAATAAAAAAATAAAAGTAAAAAAGTGGGATTTTAAATATATTAAAAGTAAAAATAAGTGAGAAATTGTAAAAATAAAAGTAAAGGAAAGTGGGAAATTATTTTTAAAAAAAAATAAGAAAAATGGGAAGTGGAAATTCTTTTTAATTAAAAAATTAAAAAAATAAAAAATAAAAATAAAATCTGAAAATTTCGAAACATTTTCTATAAATAGAAGAGAAATGTGAGGGGAAAAAAGGGAGAGAGAAGGAGAAATTTATTTTCTTCTTCTAGGATAAGGGAATTTCTACTTGTGTCATTCTTTCTTCGTCTTTCTTTCGAAAATGCAGCCTAAAATTCCAGCAAAAAACCAACACCTAACACCTCATCTTCCTTCATGAACCACCAGTTGAAACTTACCCAAACACTAAAACAAAAGAGTTTCAGTCGAGGTTAGAAGCTCCGCCGAGGTTCTCGATACCGTTTTCAGTTGTGGTTAGCTCGTACAAAAGTCCATCAGAACTTTATTCATGTTGTACCGAAGAATATTTAGCTATTGAAAGGTCAATTTCTTATTCTCCAATTTTCGGATTCCAATTCATATTATGTTTGCTATAAGTTTGAATGTTTATTTTTCTGTTTTGCTTAAAGATTGGTTCACGATTGGTTTACTGTTTTACTTATTATTTTTTAAGGATATTTTAGTCTAATTGCTTACTGTTTTTAGTTTTAGTTAATTAGCATGCCTTGAAGTCCTTGGTTAATTCTTTTGGTGTTAAGACGTGACTTTTGCTTCACCGGTGTCGTTATTTTGGAATGATTGTCAGTGCTAAAAATATGAGCTCAAAGCTTAATTGGTAAATGAATTATTTTCTAATTGGGCCATACACTAACATCTTGAAAGATGAGTTGGACATTCACATGAAATGATTGGGCTTTAGGAATTACTTTTTAATGATAAGAACGATTGGATTAATTAATATATTACTATCTCTTGGGGCATATTCTATAGATTATAAGATCAATTGAAAGAGTCTTTTGGTCATCAAGTACTAAATGATCCATTAGCAATTAAGACATGTCATCCACAAATAAATTTCATAATTTATGGCCTTCACAATAATCTCAAATTAGTTTAGAAAGATAGACTCATAAACATTTGTAGCTTGCTTTATGCGCGATTAATAAATCATCGTGACTATGGGTACGGTTCTCGTGGCATAGTCACGATATGTAAACCCCAACTCAAGTGCGCGTTTCACGCGACTTGAATTCAACTTCGAATAATAATAAAAATAAGCATGTTGTAAATTGCGGGTGCATTTCACGTGACGCGATTCGGAATATGTACAAAAACAAATGAGTGTGCGACATCGCGACTTGTTCAAATAAGTTCCATAAATAATTAAAAGCGGTTTAAAAGTTAAAAATGTATAATAGATTTTAAGCATGTATTAAATCAGATAATTAGGTTAATCATTAATAGTTGAGCGACCATGCTAAAACCACGGAACTCGGGAGTGCCTCACACTTTCTCCTAGGTTAACAGAATTCCTTACCCGGTCTTCTATGTTCGTAGACCACAAAACTATAGTCAAATTTTCTCGATTTGGGATTTAAAATAAACCGGTGACTTGGGACACCATAAATTATTTCAAGTGGCAACTCTGACTGAAACAAATAATTCAATTTCGAATAATGTCACTTTAATTGAAAAAACTCCCCTACCCCTATCTCCTCGGAAAAAAGGAGGTGTGACAGCTCTGGCGACTCTGCTGGGGAAACGAACCCAGAACTTATGGTTTAGGGTTCAGAATTCGAGCTTAACTGACTTTTATACTTGGTTTTTGTTTATTATCTGATTTTTTTACGTGTTTGAGCCTAATGTGCTAATTGCTGNATGCCGGATCCCTAGTAGGTACGCTTGTTTGCATCACGTGCATTTGACTTTGGGGACTCAATACTTGGGTTGTGTCCGTCTAGGATAGGTGTACCCAATATAAAAGACCATCCTGATGTATTTTTACGTACTATTTGTGCATATGTTTGTTTTGGCTTGCATGTTGACCGGTTTCTAGATTAGGGAAAGAAAATAAAATAAAAAACAAAAAATAAAAAAAAATCAAAAACAAAAAACAAGAGTGAAAGGTAGGTATTTGAAAAATTTCNTATACTTGGTTTTTGTTTATTATCTGATTTTTTTACGTGTTTGAGCCTAATGTGCTAATTGCTGCTCTTTACCGCTTTGATATTATCGTGAACTGTATATAAACTGTTACGAAAACCCTTATTCTCTTTGAGTCTTCTAAATTTTCTGGGAAGCATGCGCTTCATTTGGCTTCTTTTCTGTTAGAATCATACCCTAATTTTAGAACAAGGATCGGATAAGTTACAAAGCCGGTGAAACTTCTGTATACCCGGATAAGTTACACCCAGGATTTAAACTTAGAATGACATAACCTCATGCCGGATCCCTAGTAGGTACGCTTATTTGCATCACGTGCATTTGACTTTGGGGACTCAATACTTGGGTTGTGTCCGTCTAGGATAGGTGTACCCAATATAAAAGACCATCCTGATGCATTTTTACGTACTATTTGTGCATATGTTTGTTTTGGCTTGCATGTTGACCGGTTTCTAGATTAGGAAAAGAAAATAAAATAAAATAAAATAAAAAAAAATCAAAAAAAAAAAACAAGAGTGAAAGGTAGGTATTTGAAAAATTTTGAAATTATGCCGAATTATTTTTATATATATAAAACAGAAAGAAAATAAGCCAATGTTTACAAAAGTCATATTTTCTTGTGAGATACGTAGGCAAACCTCATCGATTTCGGCCCCAATTTTCAAAAAATAAATAATAAATAAATCAAAAATATTTTCCCTTTCCTTGATTCCCTCTTTAAAATTCTTTGCTTAGAACATAAAAAAAAATTAAATCCAAAAATATTTTCCTTCTTTTCCGAAGTATTTCATTCGAAAAAGAAAAAGAACAAAAAAATATTTCAAATCAAAATCCAAAATATTTTCTTCCTTCTTTAGAATTCCTTCTTTTTAAAAAATAAAAAATAATAATAATTTTTTTTTTCAAAATTCCATAAAAAGAAAAAAAATATTTAAAAGTCTTTATATAAAAAAATGGGTCAATCTATTCCCGATCTTCCTGAACTACGTAATGATGTGATTCATGCAGCGTCATAATACGCAGGCAATCCCCATCGGATTCGATCATAGTCATAAATATATTGAGTGAAAAAATAATTGAGTGAAAAAGAAAGAAAAGAGAGAAAAAAATAACAAAGAAAACAAAGAGCGGGGAAAAAAAAAAAGCAAGAGCAAAAAATCCAAAAAGAGAACTCTGTGTCCAGTTTGACAAAGAAAACCGCGGAATATTTTTGTGAATATGCTGTCAAATGGCGCGAGCAAGCCGCCAGGGTAAAGCCTCAAATGGACAAAACAAAAATGGTTACGGTCTTTCAACAGGCCCAAGAGGCGGACTACTTCCAGAACATGATGTCCGATATGGGTAATCCATTCGCCGAGGCTATCAAAATTGGGGAGATGATCGAAAATGGTTTAAAACGGGCCGAATCTTGAGTCATGCTGCCTTTAAGGCCACATCATAGGCCGTTATGAATGGTTCGGGGGTTTTGATGAACAAAAGCGGGAGAGAAGAGGGAGCCATGATGGCTTCAAGCTCGAGGGGGGCCCACATGTCATTCAACCAATCATATATGCTTCCTAAGGTTCTACAACACTATTATCCCCATCAAGATGCTGCTTATGCCGTAGCACCGCCTCCCTGTGTAGTGATGAACGCGCAACCTTACACGCGGCCACAATATTATACACAAAATCGAGCTCCATATCCCACAAACGCCTGTCCCTACCAAGCTCCATATAATCCCCAACCAAATGTTCCCCAATACAATCCTCGCCCAAGAGAGCCCTCAGAAGGAATCAGTTCACCCCTATTAGTGAATCGTATTCAAATTTGTTTCAAAAGCTAATCAGGCTAAGTCTGCTACAACCAGTGCCCCTGAATCGGCCGAACCCCGAGTCCCCCTCGCACCGAGCTGATGCTAGATGTGAATACCACTCAGGAGTAGTGGAGCATGACACTGAAGATTGTTGGACTCTTAAAAGAGTAGTGGAAGACCTCATCGAGGTCCAGGCAATAATGCTTAGGGATGAAGAGAACCCTAATATGATGAACAATCCTCTGCCTGCTCATACTGGGCTAGTAATCAGATTTATTTGTGAAGATAAAGAATTTGATCTGGCACTAAAGGCCATTGCAGCCATTGGCGAGACAGAAGAAAAGGCAAAAAATGGTCGCCAATCCTGAAAGTTCCCCATCAGGCGGGAGTCTCTGTAGCCAGTCTTGCTATCTTTTCTGCGTACGGGTTATCTCAGGGTATGATCCGGATGTTTTACTTTATTGTCTTACTTTATGATGTAAACCCTTCTATCTTTAAAAATTAAAAAAAAAATCAAACCAAATGAAATTAATATTTCATTGTCCACGAATGTTTATTTTCTTAATCTTGTCACCTTCCTTATTCTCTTTTTAGTTCTGTTAATGCAGATTTTAATAACATGACATGCTTGCAGACTTCATGCCCAGATCCTAAAACGCTATCAGACCTCGAAATAATGAATCAAGAAGCAGAATATTTTGAAGACAAGTCTTATAAGAAAATAAATAGAAAATTGGAATAAAGTTAAAATTCCCTCTCTTCGGATCGTTGTTGAAGCCGAGATTGAGGGTAAAGATTGGGTCAAGAAATGATTTGAACAATTGACATTGATTGATGAAAAATGATTGGTAGCAGTTTGCCACGGGCAGTTATACTAACAAAGAATGGCTCGTGTCTACAACAAGAAAGTGCGGCCCAAGAAATTTGAAAAAGGATAACTCATTCTAAGACGTATCCTCCCACCTCATGAAGAAGCTAAAGGAAAATTGGCTCCAAATTGGAAAGGTCCATACATTGTAACAAGAGTACTGCAAAAGGGAGTATTGTACCTGGGAAGAATCGAAGGAAATGACCCCGAGACAACTGTCAATATAGACGCGGTCAAAAGATATTATGTTTGACCCTTTTACACAACTTTAATGCTCTCTGATTGGGATGACGAAAGCTTTCATTCTTGATACCCAAACACTATAAACCCTTTGCAAACCCTTTGAGCCGGTTACCTTTTCTTTGATTACCCTCTTTGCAACCTGAAAGTGTTATTGCAAAAAAAAAGAAAAAAAAAAAGAAAATGAAATGAAAAATGAGGAAAAAGAAAAGGAACAAGAAAGAGAAGAAACCAAAACAGAAAAGAAAACCTAAATAAAATAAAATTAGAAACAAAGTTTCTTGAACTACGTTTGACTTGATTCCAAAAGGATACGTAGGCAACCTCTCTCTGGGGTTCAGTCACACCAAAATAAAAATCCGCATTCCCCAAAAGTTAAAACTGGGGCAAAATTTATAATGGTTCGGAGATGGTTTCGCCCGAAGGGTTCCAAAGTTGTAAATCAGTCCAAATCCTTTTCACCCAAACCTTTTTCAAAGTCCTTCCGATCAATCAATGAGAATGTTCAAGAATTGGAGGATACAGTCACAGGATCTGATGCAACCAAAATGAGAGAAATAAAATGAGAGTCTTATTGGTAAAAACCCTCACGGGCTCCGTAAGGCGATGGGAATTAAAGAAATTAGAACGAGAGTCTTGTTAGTGAAAACTCGCAAAGAGCACTATAAGGCGATGGTGAGAAAAGAAATAAGAATGGCCAGTTGGTGAAAAACCGCAAATGGCGCCACTGATAGAAAAGAGGATCTTCACAGCCATTGGCATTGACACAGTCCTAGACAAGGTTTCTTGGTTTCAAGGCAAAAGTTATGATGAATTTCTGAAAGTCAGACAGTTTACACAGATCAGGCATCCAGTCTAAAAGGCATGTCATATTCGTTGAAGTTCGCATGAACTCCAGATAAGTCCTTCTTTCGTTTCCCCAAAAGGGCCACTTTTTGTCTAAATTCATTCTATATTCTATTATTTGTTTTTCTTTGAATTCCTTTCGATCTAACTCTATTCCCAAATTAAGACAAAGAAAAAATGGTAAGACTGATTTACAGGGCTCTCGTTTGATACAAGCTAATATGCAAAAAAACAAAGGCACCCACAGCCTTGGCAGGGGCATCAAGTCAAACCCGACTGGCCATGGCGGCCGATCCTCCAAAATCAAAAGCTCTTAGAAGGAGGAAATCAAATTGAAGTGCCTACAAAGGCAAAATAAAGTTGAAAAGATTAATTCCCACGTGGCTAACCATCTTGGCAAAGTTTGAAAAGCCAAAGGTTCTCCAATGCTCTGAAGTTAAATTTAGAAGAAAGAAGTGAAAAGCCCGCAAAGGAAAAATGAATCTGAAAAAGGTTAAGTATCACGCGACCAACCGTCATGGTAAAGTTTTGGAAAAGCCAAGGGTTTTTCAGGGCAAGAAATGAAATCGGTGATCACGGAACAACCAGTTGCAGCTAAAAGTACCATCAAAGAAGAGGGGCCGAGATCAAGTGACTGAAACACTCAAGGCCCAAAACAAACCACTGTTTCAAACTGACAAATTGTTCTTTGTTTGAACCACAGGAAACATGTGCAATCCAAAAGCATCCTTGCAAGAAGCAGGTGCAATTAAAAAAAAGAAAGAAAACAAAATAGCTTTGCAACAGAGACAACTCCAAAAGGGAGGTCTTCTCCAAACTCTTTCCCGCATTTTACTCATTATCTTAAAAAACATATATGAAATTAAAAAGAAAGAAAAGAAAAAAAACAAATCACGGTAGTATAGGGTCTCCAATCCCTAGCTGTGTTTTCCAACATAGGGTTTCCACTCCCTAGTTGAGATTATGTTAGACATAGAGTCTTCACTCCCTAGTCTTTTTTCCAACATAGGGTCTCCACTACCTAGTTGATTTTATTTTAGACATAGGGTCTCCACTCCCTAGTCTGTTTTTCCAACGTAGGGTCTTCACTCCATAGTTGATGATTATTTTAGACATAGGGTCTCTACTCCCTAGTCGTTTTTCCAACATAGGGTCTCCACTCCCTAGTTGAAGTTATTTTGGACATAGGGTCTCCACTCCCTAGTCTCTTTTCCAATATAGGGTCTTCACTCCCTAGTTGAAGTTATTTAGACATAGGGTCTCCATACCCTAGTCGTTTTTCCAAAATAGGGTCTCCACTCCCTAGTTGATGTTATTTTAGACATAGGGTTTCCACTCCCTTATCTCTTTTCCAACTTATGGTCTCTACTCCTTAGTTGATTTTATTTTAGACATAGGGTCTCCATTCCCTAGTCTCTTTTCCAACATAGGGTCTTCACTCCCTAGTTGATTTTATTTTACATATATTTTAGACATAGGGTCTCCATTCCCTAGTCACATTTTCCAACATAGGGTCTCCACTCCCTAGTTGAAGTTATTTTGGACATAGGGTCTTCACTCCCTAGTCTCTTTCCCAATATAGGGTCTCCACTCCCCAGTTGATTTTATTTTATACATAGGGTCTTCACTCCCTTGTCTCTTTTCCAACATAGGGTCTCAACTCCTTAGTTGATTTTATTTTAGACATAGGGTCTCCACTCCCTAGTCTCTTTTCCAATATAGGGTCTTCACTCTCTTGCTGATTTTATTTTAGACATAGGGTATCCATTCCCTAGTCACCTTTTCCAACATAGGGTCTTTACTTCCTAGTTGATTTTATTTTAGACATAGGGTCTCCATTCCCTAGTCGCCTTTTCCAACATAGGGTCTCCACTCCCTAGTCTCTTTTCCAACATAGTGTCTTCACTCCCTAGTTGATTTTATCATAGACATAGGGGCTCCACTTCCTAGTCTCCTTTCCAACATAGGGTCTTCACTCCCTATTTGATTTTTATTTTTTTAGACATAGGGTCTCCACTCCCTAGTCGTTTTTCCAACATAAGGTCTCCACTCCCTAGTTGATGATTTTTCAACATTGGGTCTCCACTCCCTAGTTGATGATATTTTAGACATAGGGTCTCTACTCCCTAGTCTCTTTTTATTTTAGATATAGGGAGACTCCCTAGTCTCTTTTTATTTTAGACGTAGGGTCTCCACTCCCTAGTCTATTTTCGAACATAGGGTCTCTACTCCCTAGTTGAAGTTATTTAGACATAGGGTCTCCACACCCTAGCCGTTTTTCCAACATAGGGTTTCACTCCCTAGTTGATGATTTTCCAACATAGGGTCTCCACTCCCTAATTGATGATATTTTAGACATAGGGTCTCCACTCCCTAGTCTCTTTTTATTTTAGATATAGGGTCTCCACTCCCTAGTCTCTTTTTATTTTAGACATAGGGTCTCCACTCCCTAGTCTCTTTTCCAACATAGGGTCTTCACGCCCTAGTTGAAGTTATTTAGACATAGAGTCTCCACACCCTAGTCTTTTTTTCAACATAGGTCTCCACTCCCTAGTTGATGATTTTTATACATAGGGTCTCCACTCCTTAGTCTCTTTTCCAACATAGGTCTCCACTCCCTAGTTGATGATTTTTAGATATAGGGTCTCTACTCCCTAATCTGATTTTCCAACATAGGGCCTCCACTCCCTAGTTGATGTTTTTAGACATAGGGTCTCCACTCCCTAGTCGTTTTTCCAACATAGGGTCTCCACTCCCTAGTTGATGTTTTAGATATAGGGTCTCCACTCCTTAGTCGTTTTTCCAACATAGGGTCTCCATTCCCTAGTTGATTTTATTTTAGACATAGGGTCTCCACTCCCTAGTCTCCTTTACAACATAGAGTATTCACTCCCTAGTTGATTTGATCTTAAATGCAGGGTACACCACTCCCTGATATATTTGCCAATATAGGGTATACCATTCCCTGGCTATATTTTTCCAACATAAGGTACACCAATCCTTAGTTGAGACATACTTTTGACAATGAAGGAACACCATCCAAAAAACAAAACATGACTTTTTTGGGGTACACCACTCCCGACCTTGTATTGCTTTCAATAAAGAAGTAGATTAGAATTTTATTATAATAACTCACGAAATTTTTCCAGTGCAAACTGGGGCAGAAAAATTTTGTTCGTTTGTTTGTTTTGGTGTCGGAGTAGATTTTACCTCAAGCACAGGGTTTGAGATGACCAAAAGAAGAAGTCTCAATTCAGAATAAAAGAAAAGAAAAAATAAGTGAATCCAAAATGCAAAAGCATTTGAAAAGATGTGGAATGCTCAAGACATGACTGAAGCCACGAGCATTGGAGTCCCGTTTTGATTAGAAGAAGATATAGAATAATAAACTGGAACCCACAGCTAGTGAGCATCAAGGTTTAGATCAGAGTCTACATGAAGAACCAGTCAAGACTCAAGATCAAGTTTCAGAAGACTCATAGATAGGAATCTTGTAACTCATAACTGATAGACTTGTTTAGTTTCTTTTTTATTTTGATATAATGGCAGGACAACGGGTCGGAGCCTCGACAGAACCTCACCTGACTCCTCAACTCATCATTCCACCATTCTCCTTGAACTACACGCGACCTGATTCCCCTATAACCCGGGATATATAGATTGTCCAAAACCAGGACTCGGTTGCACCCTATCTTTTATTTCTTTTCCTTTTGAATAATGGTTTGGTCAAAAATTAATCATATAACTCACTTAGTATTTGCCTGAAAACTCTTCATATTTTCAAGCAAAGAGGAGCAGTTGTGAGCACCTAATTTTTGACTATTATTTGAATTTGTATCACCTTCTACTATGTAAATAAATTCAGATATTTAATATATATATTTTTTAGCTTTGTTATATTTTTTTAGGGTATAAATTAATAATAATTTAAAAAGTCAATTATTACTATTAGTATTATTTTTAGTTTTTTCTTTATTTTAAATAAAATGAATTAAAAAACCGAAAACAATTTAATTAATTAATGTTTTTAAAAAACAATTTCTGATGGGAATTAAAAAAAATAGTAAAAGTAGAAATATAAAATAAAAAATAAAAGTAAAAGTAGGTAGAAATTATTTAATAAAAAAAGTAAAAGAAAGTGAAAAATTAAAAAAATAAAAGTAAAAGAATGTGAAAATTTAAAAAATAAAAAGTAAAATAAAGTTGGCATTAAAAAGTAAAGTAAGGGTATCTGATTGTTTTTTTAATAAAAGTAAAAGTAACTGAAAATTAAAAAAAAGAAAAGTAAAATAAGTGGGAAATAAAAAAAGAAAAGTAAAAAAAGTGGGATTTTAAATATATTAAAAGTAAAATAAGTGAGAAATTTTAAAAATAAAAGTAAAGGAAAAGTGGGGAATTATTTTTCAAAAAAAATAAAAAAAATGGGAAGTGGAAATTCTTTTTAATTAAAAAATAAAACAAAACCATTTGAAAATTCTAAAAAATTTTCTATAAATAGAAGAGAAATGTGAGGAAAAAAAGGGAGAGAGAAGGAGAAAAAAAAAGAGGGAGGAGGGAATTGAAAGAAAATTATTTTCTTTTTCTAGGATAAGGGAATTTCTACTTGTGCCATTCTTTCTTCGTTTTTCCTTCGAAAATCCAGCCTAAACTTCCAGCAAAAAACCAACACCTAATACCTCGTCTTCCTCCATGAACCACCAGCTGAAACATACCCAAACACTAAAACAAAAGAGTTTCAGTCGAGGTTAAAAGCTCCGTCGAGTTTCTCGATACCGTTTCCGATTGTGGTTAGTTCGTACAAAAGTCCATCAAAGCNTGTTCATGTTGTACCGAAGAATATTTAGCTATTGAAAGGTCCATTTCTTGTTCTCCAGTTTTCGGATTCCAATTCATATTATGTTTGCTATAAGTTTGAATGTTTTTTTTTTCTGTTTTCCTTAAAGATTGATTCACGATTGGTTTACTGTTTCACTTGTTATTTTTTAAGGATATTTTAGTCCAATTACTTACTGTTTTTAGTTTTAGTTAATTAGCATGCCTTGAAGTCCTTGGTTAATTCTTTTGGTGTTAAGACGTGAATTTTGCTTCACCGGTGTCGCTATTTTGGAATGATTGTTAGTGCTAAGAATATGAGCTCAAAGCTTAATTGGTAAATGAATTATTTCCTAATTGGGCCATACACTAACATCTTGAAAGATGAGTTGGACATTCACATGAAATGATTGGGCTTTAGAATTACTTTTTTAATGAAAAGAACGATTAGATTAATTAATATATTACCATCACTTGGGGCATATTCTATAGATTATAAGATGAATTGAAAGAGTCTTTTGGTCATCAAGTACTAAATAATCCATTAGCAATTAAGACATGTCATCCAAAAATAAATTCCATAATATATGGCCTTCACAATAATTTTAAATTAGTTTAGAAAGATAGACTCATAAACATTTGTAGCTTTCTTTAGGCGCGATTAATAAATCATCGTGACTATGGGTACGGTTCCCGTGGCATAATCACGAAATGTAAATCCCAACTCAAGTGCGCGTTTCACGCGACTTGACTTCAACTTCGAATAATAATAAAAATAAACATGTTGTAAATCGCGGGTGCGTTTCACGTGACGCGATTCGCAATATGTACAAAAACAAATGAGTGTGCGACATCGCGACTTGTTCAAATAAGTTCCATAAATAATTAAAAGCGGTTTAAAAGTTAAAAATGCACAATAGGTTTTAAGCATATATTAAATCAGATAATTAGGCCAATCATTAATAGTTGAGCGACCGTGCTAAAACTACGGAACTCGGGTACCTCAAACCTTTTCTTGGGTTAACAAGATTCCTTACCCGGTCTTTTGTGTTCGCAGACCACAAAAATATAGTCAATTTTTTTCGATTTGAGATTTAAAATAAACCGGTGACTTGGAACACCATAAATTATTTCAAGTGGCGACTCTGACTGAAACACATAATCTTCGAATAATGTCACTTTAATTAAAAAAACTTTCTTACCTCTATTCTCTCGGGAAAAAGGAGGTGTGACAACACACACAGAGAATCTACGTGATAAAGAAATTTACATGCTATAATAGATAAAGGTAACCCGATAGCTTAAAAGTGCCGGTATATACTACTTAAACTCGTTCAAAAATGGGACCTTTATCTCCTTTTCATATGATATCAAGATAGATTATATTGTATCAAACTACACCACAAACAATGACACTCACTTTCTCCATTCCCTCAACTGCACCTTTAACTATCCTCCACTTTCTCCCAGGAACAGATCCCCCTTACAAATTACTCCAAACCCACCCATCTTTTGCTCTTTTATCAAAATGCAAAAACATGGAAGACCTGAAAAAAGTGCATTCTCAGTTCATTAAATTTGGTTTACACAATTCCCAATTTGCACTAAGCAAACTAGTTGAATTTTGTGCAGTTAATCCCAATGATGACTTATCATATGCTTTATCAATCTTTAACACTGCTGAAAACCCTAATCACGTTATGTTTAACATGATAATTAGGGGATACTCATTGAGTGAATATCCAAATTTAGCCATTGAATTTTATGAAAAATTGCTTTTTTCCGGTAATTTACCGAATTCTTATACATTTCCATTTGTTTTTAAATCTTGTGCTAAAATTATTGATACCCAGATGGGGAAAATGATTCATGGGCATGTTTTTAAACTTGGGTTGATGAATGATGTTTATGTACATGCTTCACTTATTAATATGTATGCTCAAAATGGTGAATTGGATGATGCTAGATTGGTGTTTGATAAAAGTTCTAAAAGAGATGCTGTGTCTTTTACGGCATTGATTAATGGGTATGCATTGAAGGGCCGTGTGGATGATGCTCGTACACTGTTTGATGAAATGCCTGTAAGAGATGTTGTTTCATGGAATGCTATGATTTCAGGGTATACTCAGATGGGTCGGTTTGAGGAGGCGTTAATGTTGTTTGAGGAGATGAGAAATGTGAATGTGACACCTTCAGTGAGCACGTTTTTGAGTGTTCTCTCTGCTTGTGCTCGTGCAGGTGAACTTAAATTAGGGAGTCGTGTGCGGTCGTGGATTGAAGATCATGGTCTTGG
>AWOL01S0026934.1:41860-57776 GCA_000715115.1 Nicotiana otophora | reverse complement strand
ACTGCTATCACTGATCAATATCTCCTGCTGTGGAACCACCTGCATCCATTCAAAGATGCAGCGCCCCCAGCAAAAGGGACGTTAGTACCGTTGAATAGCACTAACTAAACACCATCTCAATAGAACAAATAATACAAAATGGAATATCATAATATCAATGAAAGCCTTAATCAAGATCAAACCTCAATTTAGGATCAAGACAGCATTCAAATTAATTTCCATATCTCACATTGGGAGATTTTTAGTATCGATATTCCATTGTTCAAAATACCATTATTCACAATACCAATACCACCGTACTCTTAGCACGGAGTCCGATCACGACCCGATCGGCTAGGATATCTCAGTAGAGACATCAACCACAATTACTTTCAGTATCAGCTGGGATATCTCATTAGAATATTTAACACGGAGTCTGATCACGACCCGATCGGCTAGGCAATCCATTAGGGACATCAACCACAATCACAATTTCAATTATAATTTCCATCACAATCACCACCATGTGTGTGGCATGGTGTTCGCTCACGACCCGATCGGCTAGGCTGTCTTATTTGAGACATCAACCTTTTTGTATCAATCATCGCATTTCATATTACTTTCACATCTTTTCATTTCATTGGCATTAATGGCCATAATTATAAGATCATTCTTGGCACGTTGGCCGTATTTAGTATTACATGCTCACCTTTTCACTTTTTAACATCAACATCATCAACAATAACAACAACAATTCAAATCAAGGCATATAGACACATGTGAGAAATTAAGAGTCTAAGGCACATAGAGATTCTTCACAAATTTGGGCATAATAGCCTTCGTTTGAATTTAACTTGAAGTCGGACATTTCTAATGCACAACCCATATTTTTAACACATCCTCAATTGATAACATAACATAAATAAAGCATTTGGGTTACTTGTTGAACATATATCTTTCAAACCAATCTTACTCGGAATAGCCAATTTTATAACGAACCACTCGGGACTTACATAATTCACATGAATATCGTGGGATCCAATTCTAAGAGACGAGTTTAGCCAACATACCTCAATTGACCTTCCTTAAACTCTAGAATGTTCTGTAATTCTTAGCAACTTCAATCTATTGTAGAAATATAACAAATTGAACCAAAGTTAGGAAGATGCTCATAGTTCTAGCTCATTTGACCATTTTATCAAACACTAGGTGTGCATTAAGGTGTCAAGGTCCTTTTATGGAGGATTCCATCACCCCATAACCCAATCTTTACCATTTTTAGCTCAACGATCTTCCTACACCCTTTGATAACACATGCATGTAAAATAAATAACTCTCATGCCCAAATATTATCTTGCTAATTACCCATTTCTAGACAAAATTCAAAATTGAGGGTTAGGGTGTAGAAGTTTACCTCTAGGATGAAAACCTAGTGAGTTTCCCTTCTTAATCTTCCAAAATTTGAGCAATAATTGAAGAACAATTATTGAGGAATACCTTCTCACTCTAGGTCACTCTCTCTCACTCTAAAATGTCAGATTTTAGCTCAAAAATGGCCCAAAGAGTGTATTTAACGAAGTAGAGTGGGGTTATAAAAACCCAAAAGTGAAGCTCCGGAACAAGGTCTACGATCGCATATGTGATTGCATAATCGATATGCGGACCGCATATCGGTAGCATAATTGGTATCTAGAACCGGAAAAAATATGTCTGTGTCTATGGTCATTATGCGGCCCGCAGACCTGTTCTGCGATCGCATAATGAATGGCAGAACAGTTCTGCAGTTGCATAGTCGGCCGCGGAATGGCATCCAACTGACCCTCTCCCGCCTCAGTTCTGCGGCCATTATACGGCCAGTAGAGTGATTTTGCGATCGCATAATGGACCGCAGAAATGCATGTCGCTGCCAAAATTTTTCCTTTACTTTCCAATGCATTGTTCAACCCAACAAGTCCGAGCTGTGGCGAGCTTGCTCTCCGTGAAGAATTTATATATTCCTCAAATACGTAATCCCAATTCGATACCAAGAAACATTATTTTCTTTTGGCAAATTTTACTGGGCTTTACACTTAAGTACTTCGATTTTTTTTTCGGGGTGTTACAATCTAGTCATATGAAACCGCCCATGTTATCTAAGAATTCATGACCATCTCTTCAAAACTGAATTGTATACTTGCACATGCAAATCTCAATCGCACTCCACACGCCGCCTCTATTAGGCCATTACATGAAAACACGAGAACCTCATTAACACTCTGAGTGACCAGCAGAATACATACCCGGTTAGTTAGAAACCTTCCATTTACTCCCATCCAGGTGGAAATCACAATACACAACATGTTCCTCACGCCGGTAGAAAATATCCATCTCAAACCGTGGTAGAAACCATCGAGAACTCTTTGAAACCCATTTACACATAACCGAGAAATTAGAGCTGAATCTCCCTAACTCTACCAAGCCACGCAGGTTGACAAACCCGGGAGTATTGCCACAAAACCCCCTTAAAGCCTCACCACATCATAAGTACCCAAAAGAACCAAGTATACCACTATGAAAATACCTTATGTGGATTTAAAATTGTTCTTTTTACCTTTCTTACACTGAAATGTAGAACCATAGTCATTTAGAATTACTACAAGTCACGGCACCATCCAATGTAAATAACTGATTCTAGCGATATGCAAATCCGAAAAATTTTCAAATGCCACATATACATTTTGAATGCATTACAACCCTCTCGAGAGTCATCCATTCTGCTCAAATCTAAATTGCACTGCCCAAACGGGCCGAAATACACGTGCTCCATTAGCTTAAAAATACTTAAAGAGGTAACCATGCCTTAACACCACCGATCGAATTCATACTTCGTGCGCACTACATCCTTCACAAATAAAAACTCACTCATCCCTATGATTTTCATATACTCATAAAGTGCAATATAACCCGTATCCAGGAATTTCCTTACTCAAGTCATCCTCAATCTCAACCTCCGCAAGTCATAACGGATCCACAATTATGCCTCTGACCCAAAACTAGTATTTAACACATAACCATGAAATCAAATCATCAATAGCAGGCTCCCCCACATGGCTCAAAGCCATAGAATAAAACACTCGATAACTCACAATACCCATACTCTATTACTGCCATAATACCGTAGTCAGTTCAACAAGAATTCTTCTCAAGCTCATGCATCACCAACCATAAAATACCTCAATCATCCGCTAAGCTCGCATTTATTTTCTTGACAGTCAAGTCAGCTTTCTCAACCAGATTCCTCCGCAGGAGATAACCCCACTGGTAGAAAAGAAACTCTCCACTCAACATTATAAGGAACACACCTACATAGATTACTCCGCAGGAGATAACCCACCTGCTTAGCCTAAAATTGGCATCTTGCTATACCCTTTCGTAGGCACACATACTATGCAATCACTTAATCTTCCTGAGTCCAAACTCATTAACAAGACATGAGAATTTAATTTGTCCTACAATTTAATAACGTGAAAGATCCTTCAACACACTCATAACTCGAGACTATACATCAAATCAAGATGTAAATCAAGCACCCAATGGATTTACATCTCGAGAAACTCTTCTCGTCACATTCAAACCATCACATAGTCATTCTACCGCTCATCGAGCCACAAATTCAACTCATATGGACACTACCATATGCATAAGTCCAAACGCACAAGTTCTCACAACCGAAACTATCGAGCTTAAAATTGGCCCATTACCAAAACATAGAAAATACATCTCGTACTTCGTTCATATAATCACAAATTGTTGATGCACAGCTGATACTGAGTGTTTACATATGCGTACGAGTGAGTAGAATGAATTCGAAGAGGTACGCTTCAATCCAAATCAATGTCGCACGATAAGGAAAGAAATATGGGAAGTTTATCCTAAAATTCCTTGTAGACTCTCGAAGATAAATATGGACGTCATCATACCGATCTGTAAGACTCTACTAGACACTTGCTCATGAATTGTAGAACCTATGAACCCAGAGCTCTTATACCAACTTATCACGACCCAAAATCCAACTAGCCGTGATGGCACCTAACCTCACTCGCTAGGTAAGCCAATAACATCAATCCAGTTTAATTAATATTTAACTGACTCTAATACACTCAGCAAGGATTGGTTGTACTAATCATGAGCTTCTAAGATTAGAATTTACAAAGTTGGTGTGAAATAAAAACACGTCATCTGTTTGAAATATACATGAACAGATTTAAAGATTCTACAGCTACCTATAACAAGAGGCAGTTGTGACTGGATCGCAGGTACATCTTCAATGCTAGCACCCGCCATGTACAACAGTAACATCAGCATCCAAAATCTGCACGCAAGGTGTAGAAGTGTAGTATGAGTACAACCGACCCCATATACTCAATAAGTAACAAACCTAACCTTAGGTTGAAAGTAGTGACGAGCTTGTACCAAGGTCAGAGCCCACACCAATAACCAATTGCATCTCATAATAATACAATTAAAAGCAGCACAAGTAATAACTCAATAATAAAATGCTCAGCTCATAAACAATTCCGGGAAATAAGCATTTCCTCTTCAAGTATAACAGTAAAACTCAAATCGTTTGCCGAAAATCACTGAAAATATAAGCAAGTCTGAAATCTGTGATTTTTTTCAAAAACTTTAACAATAGATAAGAAATTTCATTATCAGATGGCATGAGGAAAAATACTTCTCTATGCCTACATATCAAGTATGCATGTCTAATGCAATGTAGCACAGTGACGAACTCATGTACTCACACTCTCATAGTACTCAATCTCACTGTCTCGCATTTCCACTCAGCACGCTTAATATTCAGCACACTCAGTCACTTTGCAATGTACATGGCAGATCCAGCCCAAATATAAATGACAACTCGCATACAGTCACTCAGTATTGTATATGGCCAATCCAGCCCAGCGAAGATCCATCCCAAATATATATACATAATAACTGACATTCAGTCACGCAGTACTGTACAGGGCCAATCCAACCCAGTGAATTCCATCCCAAATATAAATGTATAGGGAAACTCCATGCCTAGGGAACTGCATCCCAAAAATAATGTATAGGGCAACTCCATGCCCAGGGAACTCCATCCCAAATATAATGTATAGGGCAACTCCATGCCCCGGGAACTCCATCCCAAACATAATGTATACGGCAACTCCATGCCCAAGGAACTCCATCCCAAAAGTGAATATATATGGCAACTCCATGCCTAGGGAACTCCATCCCAAATATAATATCCATTGCCCTCACTGTGTGGGGTGCAGACTCCGGAGAGGCTCCTTCTTCCTAAGCGCTATATTAAGCCAATCTGTCCTGCTGCGGCGTGGATCCCGATCCCATAATCATCACTCACAATCAGGCCCTCGGCCTCACTCAGTCATCAATCTCTCTAGTCTCGCGAGCTCATAATGTCATAAAAATTAGCCCAAAAACGATGATATGATGTATCAATGAATAGCAACAAAGACTGAGATATGATATGAAATGAATGAATAAGACTAAGTACGAAATTTCAATTTAAACATATAATTCAACAGCAAGATGACCTCAGTCGATACCAATAATACCAGCGTATGCCTAAGCATGATTTCTAACATGAGTCACAATTCATTTTCTCTAACACATAGCAAATACATGGAAAAATAACAAGTCATTTGACTTCATAGCTCCACGGGTCAGTTGAGTCACAATTTCTATGGTGCACGCCCATACGCCCGTCACCTAGCATGTGCTTCACCTCCAAACCAATCACATAATACGTATAATCAGGGTCCATACCCTTAGCTCCAAGTTTAAAATGTTACTTACCTCGAACAAGGCGAATATGATGCGGAGCAAGCTAAATAATACTCCGGAAATTTCATTATGCGCGTATCAACCTCCAAACACCTTCCTATCTCCTCAATTCCAAGCCCAACGATCCGAAACTAGTCATACAACGTGCAAATTAATCAAAATATACTCTAATGCTTACAATTTAACAATTTATAAAAATTTCCAACTCCACTCGAAAAGTTAACCAAAAGTCAAGTGGGGCACACGTCTTAGAATCGGACAAAAGTTACAAAATCCGAACCCCCATTCAACCACGAGTCCAACCATACCAAAATTACTCAAATGCAACCACAACTCGGCCTTCAAATCCTCAATTAAAGTCTATAAAATTTTCTACCGTTTTCAACCCAAAACACTAATTTGTTGATAAAAATAACAACAGATTCGTGTAATTTAACCAAAACCAAGTTAAACACTTACCCCAATCCATATGGGAAAAATCGCCTCAAAATCGCTTCAATCCGAGCTCCATAGCTCCAAATGTGTTAAAAATGGCCGAAAACCCCATTTTTGAATATGTCCAGGCAAGTCCCATTTGACACCTTAGACTTATAAATTGCATTTGATACCTGCGATTTGCCTCTGCTCCAGAAAAACAACAATCTTACCCGACACGAAAATGGGCATAAGTCTCCCACACGATGTCTGAATTCAACGATTCTTTTTGCTATGGTTCCGTAATTTCAATACGGATCTAATGCTTTAATCAAAACTGAATTTGGAGCTCATTTGCTTAATGAAGTACCACTTACGGTTGAAGCAACAATGTCAAAACATTCTAGAAATATCCAAATTAAATTTCGGGCATACGCCCAAATCCAAAATCACATCTGGACCTAACGGAATCATTAAAACTCTGATCCGAGGTTGAATACTAAAAAGTCAAAATTGGTCTACTCTTTCAACTTAAGGCTTCCAACATGGAATTCATTCTTCTGAACATATTTTGAAATGCCTGAAAACAAAAATGACGATTCATACACATCATAATATATCATATGAAGCTATTCAAGACTTAAAATAGTTGAAAGGGGCGTAAATGTTCAAACCGCCCAGCCGGGTCGTTACAGAAGCGCAGAAGCGAGCGGAGGGCCGCAGAAGCGCCCTCGTAGGTGTGATCTTTGGGCCGCATGTGCGGCTGGTTGGGGCCTAAGTGACTTCCACAGGAGCGGATAGTTTGCCACAGAAGCGGAGCTGCAGGTGCGAACACGCCTGGGCAAAATATATTTTTCTCAGTCGGGATTTTTACTCATTTCACTCTTAGTTTGGGAAATGTTGGAGAGTTTCAAGGGGAGACTTTCATCGTCTATGGAAAGGTAAGTTATTTCCACCGACTGTAAGTTAAATACATGGATTCTATAAGGATTTAAGCATAGAAATTAGTAGAAATTGTGGGAGTTTAGTAGAAGACCTAGAATCTGGTATTTTTGGATTTTGACCACGAAATTGGATATAAAATTAGGAATAAATTATATATTTGAGTTCGTATTGTTATGGGTAATGTTTATCTTTGAACAGTTTTAGTATCCGGGCACATGGGCCTGAGGGTTGACTTTATCGACTTTTTGAGTAGAATTGGGAATTTGTGTAAATTGATTTATTACGAGTATTGGAGTATATTTTTATTGGTTTGCACATTTGTTTGACTAGTTTCGGATCATTTGTGTAAGGACCCATAAAATTTCGTAAAGGAATTTAAGGCGAGGTGCCGAAGTGGGTTTACATGTTTGAGGATTGTTGAACAGTGCGCTAGGGAGTTAAAGGAAAATATTGGCAGAAAAAGACATTTCTGCGGCCCACTATGCGGCCGCACTCTGCGGGCCACAGATTGACCACCAAGTGAAGTAGAAAATTGAGCAAATTTTGTAGGCCATTATGCGGTCTATTATGCGGCCGCATAATTACTTTGCGGGCCACAGATTGCATCGCATGATCGACATGAGGAATTCCTGGAGGAGATTCTGTGGTCCGCTTTGGGACCGCAGAATTGATATGCAAACAGCAGAATGGTCGCATACCCAGGCAGCGGTGCCCAGTTTCGGAGGGCCATTTCACTGACCGCAGAAGCATTATGCGGTCGCTTATGCGACCGCAGATTCTGTTTCGGGGCTTCATTTTTTTGGTTTTTATAACTCGACCCCATTTCGTTATATAGACTCTATGGACCATTTCTTAAGTAAGAACCTAACATTTTGAGAGTGAGAAAATGCTCTAAAAAGGGAGAGAGTTCCTCAACCAATTGTTCCTTAATTCTTACTCAAATCTTGGAAGATTAACAAGAAAAACACACTACGTCTTCATCCTAGAGGTAAGATTCTATACCCTAATCCTCAATTTCGAAATTTAACTAAAAATAGGTAATTAATAAGGCAATTCTTGGGTGTGGGAGTTGTTTATTTTTACATGCATGTACTATCAAGGGTTGGGAGAAGAATGTTGAGCTAAATTGGGTAGACTTTGGGTAGTGGAGTGAAAGAATCCACCATGGGAGGACCTTGAGATCATAATACCCACTTAGTGTTTGATAAAATGCTCAAGTGAGCTGGAACTATGAACTCCTTCCTAATTTGTATTCAATTTTGCTATATCTCTAAATAGGTCGAAGTGGCTAAGATTTTCGGAATGTTGTAGTAAATTAAAAGGCTCGAAGCAAGGTATGTTGGATAAACTCCTCTTGTAGAATAGAATCCATAATGTCCTCATAAGTTGTAATTATGATTGGCTCAAGCTCTTATATCTCATGTTCCGAGTTGTTCTTTATAAGATTGACTATTCCGAACAAACTCTGTGTCGAAAGATATATGTTCAAAATGTGTTCTGAATGCTCTTATCCTATTGTCTTATCCTTCGAGGTTGTATTTAAATGTGACCATGTGTCAAAATATTATGAATTCAATTATGTCTCAATTGATAGCTATCATGCCAAATTGTTGAAGAAAGCTCAATGTGCCTAAGATTTTTTATTTGCTCATATGTGAACTAAAAGTCCTGATTTAGAGATGCTTTGTTGTTGATAATCCATGCCGAAGTGTGAAAGTGAAAGGGGTGAACATGAAATATGAAATACGGCTGACGTGCCAAGAATGATATTACATTTGTGGCCACTAGTACCAATGAAATGAAAAGATACGTAAAAGACTATGAAATGAGCTGAAAGTCCTTTATATAATAATGTCATTAGTGTCCTATGATCAACTGTGACTAGTACAAGTAAGTTGTAGTATGAACATAAACTGTGGTTGTTGCCAAAACGAGAATCATGAACTTAGCTAGTGGCCCAAGATGACAAAGAGGTAAATAATTCGGTGTAAAAGAGACGTCGTATGCTTAATGATTATGAACCATAAGAAAGGAAATTGGGTCCATGTACCATTGAAATCTACTTAGTGATTTATCATGCATGTGTTAATGTAAAGAACTATGTTTCTCCATGATGAACATGAACATGAAGTGTTCCAATGATCCGGGAACTTACGACCTTAAATGTAGCGTTAGTCATGTCTCTTGAGTTTATATATAATTATGTGCATAATGATGTGTTATGGAAACCCTGTGGATGGTCTATGAAACGCATAGATGCATTGTGATATGAAATCCTGTGGACGGTCTATGAAATTCATAGGTATATTGTGTTATGAATCCTATGGATGGTCTATGAAATGCATAGGTATATTGTGATATGAAATCCTGTGGATGGTCTATGAAACGCAAATGTGCATTGTATATGGAATCCTATGGACGGTCTATGAACGCATAGGTGTATTGTGTATGAAATGTATAGGTTTACGGTATGATAGACACCATGGACGATATATGAAACGCATAGGTGTATAAATTGATATGTGAGCACTAAGGACGGTCTATGAAATATATGGGCGTAAAATAAGAGAGGGATATGGATGGTCTAGTGAGACGCATTATTAATGCAGACAATAGGTGCCACTTTCGTTGGCCTTGTTTGTACATGTTGTTTCAATTACATTATACTATGTATTCCACGCATGGATCAGTTGATCCTAAAAGAAGTTTAGAATGATTCAAGTATAATAAGGCTTGATATTTGATTTTATGGTTCGTTTCATAGTCTATTGGTGCACTTTAAATGCCTCTTATTTGAGTTACTGTATTTTCATATGTTGTTATGTCTGCCTTTCATACGAGTACTATTCTACATGTACTCACGTCTTTTTTGTCGGGGGCGCTGCATCTTTTAATGGATGTAGGTGGTTCCACAACAGGCGACATCGATCAGTGATAGCAGTATACCATCCTCTCATCTTCTTGGTGAGCCTTATTTCATACCGGGGTCATGTACCTTTTGTTTTCTCATGTATTGTGTTTGAAGTATAGCCGGGGCCTTGCTGCCGGCATTATCCTTGTACTCTTTTGTACCTGTTAGAGTCTCCATAGACATGGTGTGGGTTGTACGTTGGTATTGGAAAGGTCAAACTAATGATGTTGTAAATGTATCACATATTCCACTTCTAAACTATAGATGTGCAATGTAATATTTTGAGTACTTTAAAATAAAGTAACTAATGGTAATGAATTGGTTTTGTACACATGATATATTTATTGTCTAATTGACGAAAATATGTATTATATTTATTCATAAGTGAGTTTGGGTAGAAAGTATCAAACAGGATTGCTTGGCTGGGTTCACTCGGTTAAGCGCCTGTAGCGCTCCCTGTGTTCGGGGCATGACCATTTAGCCTTAAATTGAAGAGTTAGAGAGGCGTTGGAGCCGAGTATGGAACTTCAGAGCGAGGTAAGTCTCATGTCTAACCTTGTGTGGGGGAAACTACCCCCTAGGTAATGTAATTGTTATGTAATACTAGTTGTGGGTGCTACGTACGCATGAGGTGATGAGAGTCCGTACATAGCTAACACATGTTTATGTCCGGGTAGATTTAGGACCTCATCGTGTAATAATTGAATTATATGAACTCATTCTGCTGGCTTAATTATTTGAACTTATAATTTAAATTGATTTAGAAATAAATATATATATACTGGGCTGAGACTTATCACCTTGAGTTGTTGGCTAGTTATTTGAGAAACGGTAAAGATTATATTCACTTTGTGCTCATATACTATATTGTAAGCACGTGCCTCGTCATTCGGTAACTTCCTTCCTTTCTTGTGGAGCGGGCCGAACACCCAGCAGTATAATACATGCATCTATGGTTCATGCCGCTCGACCCTCGACATTGTACACATTATTCTGGATCGGGCTGAACGACCTCGGCATAATCGTGCATTGTATCGATGGTAGTCTGAACATTCACGAGATTATCTTTCCACTTATGCTCGGCATTTTATATGGTATTCCTTATTCATTTGTTATTGTCACTTGACATTTTCTGAGCTATTACGGTAGAATACAAGGCTGCAAAATTCATACTTTAAAAGAAATATTTGGAAGATTATGTAACTTACGGAATTACCCCATTATTGTTGTGTTCGTCACATTTGCTTATGATTCATTATATTACTTTATTGGACCTCTAGTAAGTGTCGATGTCGACCCCTCATCACTACATTTCCAGGGTTAGGCTATATACTTACTGGGTACGCGTTGATTTACGTACTCATGCTGCACTTCTACACTAAATATGCGGGATATGACAGGTTCATTTGGTGATCATCTTGGCGCATAGGTGCACCTGTTGAGGGGACTTTATGTGAGCTGCATTCCATGCTATATATCGCAGTCCACTGAGTCTCTATCGTACTATTTATTTTATCTTGTCTTATTTACATTCTGGACAGATGTTGTATTATTACTGTACTCCTTAGAAAATGCTCATGCACTTGTGACACCGGATTTTGGGGTTATACTAGTTGATGCTCACAATTTCGTATATTATTATTGCCTTTCATTTCTTTCATAAACTACAAATGTTGTACGTTCCCATGGATTTAGAAGTGTAAATCTCATTCCTTATTGAAATCTATGATTTCAAAAGTAACAAAATGAGTAATTAAATTGATAAATTAACATTGGCTTGCCTGACGGCGGTGTTAGGCGTCATCACGACCTATAGTAGATTTTGGGTCGTGACAGCTTGGTATCAGAGTGTTAGGTTCACTTGGTTCTCACGAGTCATGAGCAAGTCTAGTAGAGTCTTGCGGATCGGTACGGAGATGTCTGTACTTATCTTCAAGAGGCTACAGGGCTGTTAGGAGCACTTCCCTTCTTGATTCCTCATCGTTCGATTTGAATCCTTTGAGTCTTATGCCTTTATTTCCTTCCTACTCAATCTTATGTGATGTGAAGCGCTTGTTATCGTCGCCTTGTGGAAAGATGTTCTGTCATTTCGGCTCAGTATCTGTATTTCCTATGCTTTTGAGGCTATGCACAGGTTACTATGATGTTCATGCGTTGTTATCGCACAATGTTGGGGTAATGGTAGGGTGCTTATTTATGGATCGCAGCAGTGAATGACTCGAAAGGAGGATTTCTCAGTTCATAGTTTAGAAGTTTGGCATCTAATTCCAGTGGAGGAAGGGCAATTGGACTATGGATATTCAGGTTTTGGCTGATGGAGTAACGAGATTTCATATTTTCGAGCGTGGCGGAATCTTCATTTGTGATGTGGTGTCATCGTCCTTGTTTGAATGTATTAATGTTCATCGGTGTTATGGTCTCCTTTGATTTGCCTTCGGGGCAGGGTGTTGTGAAATGGTGCCTGAGAAGCGGTTGTCAGAGATGGCTGTGTGTAGCAGTTTCAGAATCGAATCGGTGTTTCGAATGCTAATGGGTCGAGAAATATGATCTTCAAGGAGGCTTAGAGTTGGTAGCAATTTATTAGTTCAGGTGCTAAAGAGATGGATTTTGATTTGAGGCAGCATTTGGGTAGCGAAGGATGAGGAAGGACATGGTGGGAGGTGTATTGCGATGGTTGAATTACTAGCAGGTCAAAGTATGAAGAGCAGAGGTCGAGGAGTTTCTAAAAAAAAGGAGGTGGTTTAATCGAAGTGGGGGTGGCAGAGTAGCATATGGATTCTGTGGCAGGAAAGCCACTTGCCTTGAGAAAGTTTAGGGCAATTTGGGAATCGTGATGGAAGGTTATTTGGTCTATGTATTTTATTTGGGATGGTGGCTATTGTACCGAGGAAGGTTGAAGATGGCAAGGATGAGTTTGCTTGAAATGAAGAGGGGTGTGAAAAACGTGATTATCGATTTGGATGCAACATGACTTCGACTTTGGAATGTGTTGTCGGACTTTCAGCTGATGTCAACGGGGAATGAACAGGCTTGTACATCCGGTGGACGAGCGTGGGCTCAGGAGGATTTACTGATTTCGTAGTAGTTGTACCCAGTGTAGCGCCTTTGGAAGATGTCGGTATGGAATTCCACAGGTGGGTTATCTCCTGTGAATAGGTCAGCGATTTTGTGATTTTGGTGAAGTTTCTTGGAAGAGTTACACTTATTACCCGTCAGGATATCGAGTGTGCAATTGTGGCTGATAATTCGGAATCTTTTATGAAAAGCTTAACAAAAAGTTTCGACAAATTTGGCGGGTTAAAGGTGCGAGATCATGGTGAGCATTGGATCCCAAGAGACATCATTTGAAGAAGGTCCTAATCAGTCCACTTTTGGACTATTTTGGCACCTACAATGTGTCCAAACTTGCAGCCCAATTAGTCCTACATGAAGTTACTTTTTTATAATATAGAAAATTTGATGTCAAAGAAGGGTACAATAGTCATGCTTGCAGTTGAGTGCAAGCTGGTGCCAAGTTACTTGCAAATTTCCTTCAAGATTTCCAAGATTCTATCCAAGATTAGTTTTGGACTTTCAAGATCCTATCCTAAGGTACTTGGACTTTTTGTCCAAAGTAGTTAGGACTTTCTTTCTTGTCCAAGATTTCTAAGATTTTCAAGATTGGTTTTGGAATTTCAAGATCCAATCCTAAGTGTAACGACCCGGTCGGTCATTTCGAGATTTATAACCCCGTTTTCCCCATTTCTACTTCCTTTTGTGTTATTCAACTATATTATGTTATATCGGGTTAGTTGGTTAGGGTCCGAAAAGAACTCGGAGTGAAATGAGACACTTAGTCTCATAATTAAAAATTTTAAGTTAGAAAAATGGACCGGATATGGATCTATGTGTAAACGACCTCGGATTTGAATTTTGATGATTCCAATAGCTCTGTATGGTGATTTTGGGCTTAGGAGCGTGTCCGAAATATTATTTGGAAGTCCGTAGAGGAATTAGGCTTAAAATGCCGAAAGTTTTATTTTTGAGAAGTTTGACCGGGGGGTTGACTTTTTGATATCGGGGTCGGAATGGAATTTTGGAAGTTGGAGTAGGTTCGTAGTGTCATTTGTGATGTGTGTGAAAATTTTGAGGTCATTCGGACGTGGTTTGGTTGGTTTTGGCATCGGCTGCCGAATGTGGAAATTTAGAAGTTCTTAGGTTTGAATCTGAGGGTAATTTGGTGTTTGGATATTGTTTTGAGTGATTCAAAGGTTTGACTAAGTTTATATGTTGATATATGACTTGTTGGTATTTTTGGTTGAGGTTCTGAGGGCCTCGGGGTGATTCCGGGTGGTTAACGGATTTGTTGAAGTTGGAAATTGTAGCCGGAGCTGCTGCTTTCGCTATTTCCACACCTGCAGAAGAAAGGGCCGCAGGTGCGAGGCCGCTGGTGCATTTGGGGAGTGCCTAGGTGCGGGAGACGCTGGGCCAAGGCTAGGAATGCAGGTGCGAAGAATTGGCCGCATCTGCGAGCCCGCAGGTGCGAAGCCTTGAGCGCAGATGCTGAGAGGAGGAGTTTGGACTGGTTTCGCAGATGCACACCTGGGACCGCAGATGCGAGTCCGCAGGTGCGAGGAAGGGGTCCGCAGGTGCGAAAGCTGGGTGATTAAGTGAGTTGCGCATGTGCGGCTTCTTGGACCGCAGGTGCAGTCACGCGGATGCAAGAAAATGGCCGCAGGTGCGAAATACCTGGGCAGAAACCATAAATAGAACCCTTCGCGAATTTGGTTCATTTCCACCATTTCTATTCGGTTTTTGGAGCTTTTGCGAGAGATTTGAAGAGGGAATCAAGGGGGTTTCATTGAGGTAAGTTACTTGAGCCCTAATACTTGTATATATGGTGATTTTCCGTTGTTTAATCATGGTAATTAGTGAAAATGAGGGGTTAGGGCTTGGAAATTCTGGAAAAGTAATTTAAGGATTTCAAGGACCAAACGATGTCGGATTTTTATGAATTTGGTATAGTTAGACTCGTGAGTGAATGAGCTTTCTAGTTTCGTGAATTTTGTCGGATTTCGAGACGTGGACCAAACAGGCAATGTTTGAGCCAATTTCAGGTTTTGGTCTAATTTTGTAATTGTTCTTGTGGAATGCATCCCATTAGCGTATATTGATGGTATTGCACTGATTGTGAATAGATTCGGAGCATTTGGAGGTCGAGTCCAGAGGCAAGATCATTGCGGGTTAGAGATTTGACGGCCGAGTCCAGAAGCCGAGTCCAGAGGTAAGATCACTGTAAATCTAGTACTGAGGGTATGAAACCCCAGATTTATTATCATTCTACTATTTTGAAGTGACGCACATGCTAGGTGACGGGCGTGTGGGCGTGCATCGTTGGGGATTTCTGACTTGGTCCGTCCCGTAGCAACTGGAAAGTTGCATACTTTGTTGAAACCATTTCATACTTATATGTTTTAGAAAGAATTTCTGTAAATTGGGCTGAATGCCATGTTTGGGGCTTGCGCCAATGCTGTTTGGACCCTTACGGGCTATTTCTTACCATCCTCTTACTGTGTTTGAATGAAAATCTATACTCAGTCATGTTTATACTTGTTTACCGCATAACTCATTTTTATGACTCTATTTTGATGCATATAAATGTTTTGGGTCGAATGCCGTGTTTTACTGAAATGCCCGAGTGGCTTGATTTGTGAGGATGAGTGTGGATCGGGGCTGCCCGCCTACAGCATACTTTATGACTGAGTGAGGCGGAGGGCCTGATTTGTGAGGATGAGTGTGGATCGGGGCTGCCCGCCTGCAGCATACTTTATTATTATCGCACGTGAGTTGTCCGTG
>AWOL01S0026934.1:23095-40550 GCA_000715115.1 Nicotiana otophora | reverse complement strand
ACCCCCAGTGAGCGCAGGTACCTACTGAGTGCGAGTGCCGAGTGCTGAGTGACTGGGAGGCAAGAGTGATTGTGAGGTATGCCCGAGTGGCAAGAGTGATTGTGAGGTATGCCCGAGTGGCACGAGTGACTGTGAGGTTTGTCCGAGGGGCTGTTTATGATTTCATCATTTTTGCTCACCTTTGCATTGAGCCTTCGTTTGAAAAACTGTTGGAAAAATGTCTTTAAAATGATTTTTACTGGAATTGGGTTTAAACGAGATGTTTGATTCAAATCCTGATTTTTAAGAGCATGTGGTATTTTACTGAGATTTCCTGATATGAACGTTATATGCTTTATTGCTCGTCACTACTGCTCAGTCTTTATTTATTGTTGTTACTTACTGAGTTGGCGTACTCACGTTACTCCCTGCACCTTGTGTGCAGATACAGGTGTAGCTGGACACGGTAGCGGTTATCGAGTGTTCTGGTTGCAGATTTTCCCGAGGATAGCAAGGTAGCTGCCTGGCGATCGCAGCCCTACTCTTCTCCCTCTTATCTTCCTCTAGTTGTATTTAGCTATTTTCCAGGCTGAGTTAGCCTTGATATTGTTAGACAGATTGTAGTGGATACTCATGACTAGTGACACCCCGATGTCAGGCTTTTCTTTTTCGCACTTCTATTATTCTTTGATTTGAACTCTTTAAATGGAGGTTTTATGTTAAATAACCTTGGAATTATCTTTAAAATGAAAATATTGGTTTGTTTTTGAAATGACTCGGCTTACCTAGTTTCACGATAGGCGCCATCATGATAGGGGTTAGTTTTGGGTCGTGACTCCCTGACAAATTTGTGAAGATGAAATGATTGTTAAAGAGAATAGGGAAAAATATGAGAGAGAAAAGAATGAGAGGAGTAAGGGAGTGCATGTTGACACTCCAAGAGAGGAAAAAGGAGAGGTTTTCTTGAGTGAAAAGAGTGGGATGTCTAATGAGGTAAAGAGTGATCTTTAGAAAAAAGAAAAGAGAGATGGCAATGAGATAACAAAAGTCTGTGAGGTAGAGAGAGAAAAACAAGAGGGTTTGAGTGAAAAAAAAGAAAAAACTTTATTGAGAGTAAAGAGGCTAAGGGTGAGGAGAAAGTTAGTCTTGTGATAAAAGCCAAAGAGAGTGTAAGCAAGAAAAAGTTTTCTTTACTTCCTAACCCATTAACTCTTTCTTGTATTAGTTCTTGTGATTTTGCATAGCTACATGTTGAAAGACCTTTTGAAAGGGGAGGTGAGGTGCAAGAGATGGTGGCAAAGGCTCCAATTGGATTCCAACATGAATTTGGAGAAATAAATTCTTGTTGGATGGTGGAAGATAAAAGCTTGGTTAAATTCTTTGTTATTGAACCTTTTGATCCTTATTTACAAGTTTATGACATGGAGTTTCCTAAAAGCATTGCTAAGTTGGAGCCATTGAATAAAAGAATACAAGGTGATGATATTTAATTGGTAAATAAGTCTAAGTATGGTATGTATAATTGGTTTATTCGAATTCTTGGCCTTTCTAGAACACCTAAGGTATTTTTGGAGGTAATGAACTATACTCTTATTTCTTATGTTGGTGACTTTATAATTTTTGTGGATGATGATATTTTGATGCATATTAAGTCATTAACTGTAATATCTAAGTTCAAGTGCAAGAGTAATTTATTGTCTTTTGAAATTCAGTATGACATAGATGATTATGTATTCCAACTTGGTGCAAAGAGACATGAAATTTATGAGAAGAGCCTTGCGAATGAGTTAAATATTTCTTCTTCTCTTTTTCAAGTGTCTAATGAGTTTTCATGTGATAAATTGTTAGAATGTGATTTTTGTTGTGTTATGGGGAGTCATTTTTCAAGTCATGATCATTGTGAGCTCGTAAAAGTGTTTGATAGTAAAGAGGATATGCATGATTATTGTAACGCTTGTGATTAAATACTCTTTCATATAGAGGAATCCATGAGATTTGTAATTGTAGATAGTTGCTTATATCATAAAAGTGTCTTCTTTGATACATATGGTAGAAATACTTATATTAAATGGATGTGTGGTCAATCTTTTATAATTATTTTGTCATGTATACCTATGGGCTACCTTACCGACAAGATCAAATTGCAAGTTCCATTACATAGTGCATTTAAGAGAGGTTTTTATTATATTAATCTAGTAGGCATAAATTTTATTGTGATGATGATGTCCATATGCTTTATAAGGGAGTATTTACACCTATTAGGATTAGTTGGGTTAAAGGGACACATGGTCACTATCTTGTTTTATTACTACTATTGTTTCAGATTAGTGGATGTCATTTACTAGTGCATGTTTTCTTTTACTTGCAAGGTCGAAATCTGAGGACAAAGTTTCTTCAAGAAGAGGGGAATGCTAGCATCCTAGGAAGCTCAAATCTATTCAAAGACAAGTATTAAGCTTTGGAATCTCAAAGAGGACCTTTAACAAGATGTCAAGTTAAAGAGTTGCAAAACAATGTCATTAGACTTCAAGTGCAAGTAATGAAGTTGGTAATTAGGAGGAAGGGCTCAAGTATTAAGGATGTGAATTGGCTAGGTGTTACAATTGTTTTATGTCCCAAATTTATGTCCAAGAAGAGGAGTATTGGATCTCAAGAGACATCCTTTGAAGAAGGTCCTAATCAGTCCACTTTTGGACCATTTTGGCACCTAAAATGTGTCCAAACTTGCAGCTCAATTAGTCCTACATGAAGTTACATTTTTATAATATAAAAAGGACTTACTTGATGTCAAAGAAGGTTACAATAGTCGTGCTAGAAGTTGAGTGCAAGTTGGTTCCAAGTTGCTTGCAAATTTCCTTCAAGATTTCCAAGATTCTATCCAAGATTGGTTTTGGACTTTCAAGATCCTATCCTAAGGTACTTGGACTTTTTCTCCAAAGTAGTTAGGACATTCTTTATTTGTTTTTGTGGTAGAATTTCGTGACTCCCTCTCTTTATAAAGGGATGTCTTCTTTGTTTTTAGGGCAGATTATGATAAACAATATCAACAAAAATTTTGAGATTTTTCTTGCACTCTTGTTTGTGGCTACTCTTAGATTTATTCTTCAACCTTCAAGAATCAACTTAAAGTGGTAATAATAAACCGTTTTCGAAATCTTAGATCACTTCTAGGTATTCAAGAAAGGTGATAAGTTTAGGCTTGTTGTTGTTCTTGTTATTCTAAAGGGACGGGTTTCATAATCTATCTCTTATTTTTAATTATCTACCAAAGGTGATTAGTTCTTCGTTAGCTAATTGTTGTTGCTAGGATTCAACTTCAAGAATAGACTACTTGAATTTAAGAAACTCTTTCTAGAATTCAATCTATCTTTAATTTATGTCTTCTTTTTCGTTTCCCTATTTTCTTTTAGCTTCCGCACATTTCTTGATTTTTTGTTATTCTTTAGTAAATTCTTGAATCTCCTATCATGTTGTTAGAAAGTGATATCAGAGCATAGGCTAATCAACATTCTAATCTTGATAATCTTGAGTGTTTCTTGAGCAAAAAAAACAAGATAAAAAAAACAAAAAAAAAACAAAAACAAAACGAAAATCAGCCCCAAAAAAGTGTTATTGCTCATTATTATTTTCAGATTCAAGTATAATTTGGTTTCCATGTCAAGAAAGAAACAAGAAGAGGGGATCCTAGTTCTTGAATATTAAGGTAACTTCTTTCCTTATTCTTGTGGGTTTTAGGTTTCTTAAATTCTTTCCTTTATTTTTCTTAATAACCAATTCCTATTCTTCCTAAGTTTGGTCCTTCACTTTCTTTTTCCTATTGTTTAACTCCACATTCTTATCACTAATGTTGTGACTAGTAAGGTTTATTGATAAATCTAAAGATTAACGATCAAGAGTTGCTTTGAGTGAAAAAGGAAAGAGAGGTGAGAGCATTATAGGGAAAAAGCCAAATTTGAGAGATACATATTTCCTTTAATCTATGTCAAGATGTCTCAAACAGGTAGTTACAGTGGAAGGAAGAGCTATGACTCAACAACTTGAAAAGTCGAACTTACAGTATACCGAATGGAAGGAAGACAATGGTAAAGTTATTTTTCAAACAAGAGCTAAAGTGATGCCTGCGATTTATGCCCTTAGAATTGACAAAGAATTTGGGTATAACTTAATTAACACTTATATGGTTGAGAAATTCAACTTGCCTTGTGTTGAACATATTGGACCATACATGTTAAAAGGAGTAAAGGCAATTCTCTATTGGAAGGTATGAGGATGTGTTGGTGTGATGTCATTCCCATGAATAGTTTTCATATCTTATTGGGAAGGCCATGGTATGTCTATAGAAGTGCTTCATATAGTATGAAAAAAATAGATACTTTTTTGAGGTTAATGGGAAGAAACTCATTCTTGGGCCTTTGACTCCCTGACAAATTTGTGAAGATGAAATAATTGTTAAAGAGAATAGGGAAAATATGAGAGAGAAAAGAATGAGAGGAGTAAGGGAGTGCATGTTGACACTCCAAGAGAGTAAAAAGGAGAGGCTGTCTTGAGTGAAAAGAGTGGGATGTCTAATGAGGTAAAGAGTGATCTTTAGAAAAAAGAAAAGAGAGATGGCAATGAGATAACAAAAGTCTATGAGGTAGAGTGAGAAAAACAAGAGGGTTTGAGTGAAGAAAAAGAAAAAACTTTAGTGAGAGAAAAGAGGCTAAGGGTGAGGAGAAAGTTAGTCTTGTGATAAAAGCCACAGAGAGTGTAAGCATGAAAAAGTTTTCTTTACTTCCTAACCCATTAACTCTTTCTTGTATTAGTTCGTGTGATTTTGTGCAGCCACATGTTGAAAGACCTTTTGAAAGGTGAGGTGAGGTGCAAGAGATGGTGGCAAAGGCTCCAATTGGATTCCAACATGAATTTGGCGAAATATATTCTTGTTGGATGGTGGAAGATAAAAGCTTGGTTAAATTTTATGTTATTGAACCTTTTGACTATTTTGATCCTTATTTACAAGTTTATGACATGGAGTTGCCTAAAAGAATTGCTAAGTTGGAGCCATTGAATAAAAGAATACAAGGTGGTGATGTTAAATTGGTAAATAAGTCTAAGTATGGTATGTATAATTGGTTTATTCGAATTCTTGGTCTTTCTAGAACACCTAAGGTATTTTTGGAGGTAATGAACTATACTCTTATTTCTTATGTTGGTGACTTGATAATTTTTGTGGATGATGATATTTTGATGCATATCAAGTCATTAACTGTAATATCTAAGTTCAAGTGCAAGAGTAATTTATTGTCTTTTGAAATTCAGTATGACATAGATGATTATGTATTCCAACTTGGTGCAAAGAGACATGAAATTTATGAGAAGAGCCTTGCGAATGAGTTAAATATTTCTTCTTCTCTTATTCAAGTGTCTAATGAGTTTTCATGTGATAAATTGCTAGAATGTGATTTTTGTTGTGTGATGGGGAGTCATTCTTCAAGTCATGTTCATTGTGAGCTTGTAAAGGTGTTTGATAGTAAAGAGGATATGCATGATTATTGTGACGCCTGTGATCAAATACTCTTTCATGTAGAGGAATCCAAGAGATTTGTAATTGTGGATAGTTGCTTATATCATAAAAGTGTCTTCTTTGATACATGTCGTAGAGATACTTATATTAAATGGATGTGTGGTCAATCTTTAATAATTTCTTTGTCATGAATACCTATGGGCTACCTTACCGACAAGATCAAATTGAAAGTTCCATTGCATAGTGCATTTAAGAGAGGCTTTTATTGTATTAGTCTACGTAGGCATAAATTTTATTGAGATGATGATGTCCATATGCTTTATAAGGGAGTATTTACACCTATTAGGATTAGTTGGGTTAAATGGACACATGGTCACTATCTTATTTTATTCCTACTATTCTTGCAAGGTCGAAATTTGAGGACGAATTTTCTTCAAGAAGAGGGGAATGCTAGCATCCTAGGAAGCTCAAATCTATTCAAAGACAAGTATTAAGCTTTGGAATATCAAAGAGGTCCTTTAACAAGATGTCAAGTTAAAGAGTTGCAAAACAATGTCATTAGACTTCAAGTGCAAGTAATAAAGTTGTTAATTGGGAGGAAGAGCTCAAGGATTACGGATGTGAATTGGCTAGGTGTTACAATTGTTTTATGGCTCAAATTTATGTCCAAGAAAAGGAGTATTGGATCCCAAGAGACATCCTTTGAAGAAGGTCCTAACCAGTCCACTTTTGGACCATTTCGGCACCTAAAATGTGTCCAAACTTGCATCCCAATTAGTCCTACATGAAGTTACATTTTTATAATATAAAAAGGACTTACTTGATGTCAAATAAGGGAACAATTGTCGTGCTAGAAGTTGAGTGCAAGTTGGTGCCAAGTCGCTTGCAAATGTTCTTCAAGATTTCCAAGATTCTATCCAAGATGGGTTTTGGACTTTCAAATCATATCCTAAGGTACTTGGACTTTTTGTCCAAAGTAGTTAGGACATTCTTTCTTCTTTGTTTTTTGTAGAATTTTGTGACTCCCTCTCTATATAAAGGGGTGTCTTCTTTGTTGTTAGGGCAGATTATGATAAACAATATCAACAAAAATTGTGCGATTTTTCTTGCACTCTTGTGTGTGGCTACTCTTGGATTTATTCTTCAAACTTCAACAATCAACTTAAGGTGGTAAGATTAAACCCTTTTCAAAATCTTAGATCACTTCTAGGTATTAACGAAAGGTGATAAGTTTAGGCTTATTATTGTTCTTGTTATTCTAAAGGGTCGAGTTTCACAATCTATCTCTTGTTTTTAATTATCTACCAAAGGCGATTAGTTCTTCGTTAGCTAATTATTGGTTCTAGGATTCAACTTCAAGAATAGACTTCATGAATTCAAGAAACTCTTTCTTGAATTCAATCTATCTTTAATCTTTGTCTTCTTTTTTGTTTCCCTATTTTCTTTTAGCTTCTGCACGTTTCTTGATTTTCTTATTTTTCTTTAGTAAATTCTTGAATCCCCTATCATGTTATTATCAGGTGGTAATGATTTTCTATGTACCTCTTTCGTTGGAACAAGGCTTATATGTGTCATGAGGTGTATTGAGTGCTTCGGGTCAATAAAATTTCAGTTGTTATGGTCGGAGGATGTATTATGGGCATGTGAATTATGTGGTACGTGGTGTGAATTCAGTAAAGGTGTATGACCATGTTCTGGTACAATGTGTAGTGATTAATACAGTGTTCGTATGTTAGAATCAAGTTTTGTAGAGAAATTCGGAGGTTGGAATTTGGTTATAAGGCTTATTGACTAAATTAAGGGGAGGATCTTCAGTCTGGCTCAAACTAATGGGCTCAACTGGGTTATGGTGGCACGGGTACATGCACAAGGTGTTGAACAGTGATTTTCGGGCAACTCCAGAGCAGTTCTTAGCATGTTCGAGGACAAACGTATGTTTAAGTAAGGGAGAATGTAATGACCCGACCGGTTGTTTTGAGCTCTAACGCGTCGTCCGACTGTTTGAGACCTTGAGTAGCTTCATTTCAGGTATTATGACTTATACGTGTTGTCGGAATTGAATTTTGGGAAGTTCGTAGTTGATTTGGAAAGAAAGATTTAATTTTGGGAGCTTTAAGTTGGAAGAATTGACTAAGGTTTGACTTTTTAGTAAACGACCGCGAATCATGATTTGAAGGTTCCAATAGATTCGCATGATGATTTTAGACTTGGGAGTGTTCGGGTCGGCGCTTATTGTGAAAAGTTGGCATTTTGAAGGTTATTAGAGTTTGCTAAGTTTGGTTTGAGGTGGACTTGCGTGTTATCGATGTCCGTTTGGGATTTCGAGCCTTAGAATAGGTTCATGTAGTGATTTATAACTAATGCGTAAAGTTTGGTATCATTCCAGAAAGTCTAAGTGTGATTCAGACACGTTCGGCGAAGTTTGAATGTTTGAAAGTTTAAAGAAGGTTTCGATCGTCAATTCATAATTTTGAGGTTGTTTGACATGGTTCGAGGCTTCGACTAAGTCCGTGTCGTGTTTTGGGATGTGTTGGTGTGTTTGGACGGGGTTCCGGGGGCCTCGGCTACCAATCAGATTGGAAACGGATCAAGTTTTGACTTGGGAAAACTGCTGAGGTGCACCAAGTCTGGTGCGACCGCACCTGCGAAGGATTTGGTCGTAGATGCGAGACCTCAAAAGCGGCCACGGGGTCGCAGAAGCGGTCCTGGAAGAGTTAGGCAGTGGTCGCAGGTACTAGTAGGATTTCCGCATCTGCGAGCCCACAAATGCGATGAGGCTATGTAGATGCAGAGTTGGAGAGGTGTGGTTGGACCTGCAGAAGCGGAAGGGATAACACAGGCGCGGAAGCGCAAAAGCGAGCTTTGGGCCGCAAAAGTGCCCTTGCAGGTTCGAGCTTTGGGCCACAGGTTCGAGCTTTGGGCTGCAGGTGCGGCTGGGGTGCCCACTGGTGCGAACACGCCTTGACAGAATATATGTTGCTCAATCGGGAATTTTTCTCATTTCTCTCTTGGTTTGGGGGATACTTTCGTCATCTATGGCAAGGTAAGTTATTCCCACCTATTGTAAGTTAAATACAAGGATTCTATAAAAATTTAAACATGGAAATTAGTAGAAATTGTGGGAATTTGGTAGAAGACCTAGAATTTGGTATTTTTGGATTTTGACCACGCAATTGGATATGGAATTGGGAATAAATCATATATTTGAGTTTGTATTGTTATGGGTAATGTTTATCTTCGAAAAGTTTCGAAATCCGGGCACGTGGGACTGAGGGTTGACTTTATCGACTTTTCTAGCGGAGTTGGAAATTTGTTTAAATTGATTTATTACGAGTATTGGAGTATATTTTTATTGGTTTGCACATTTGTTTGACTAGTTTCGGATCATTTGGCCTTAAATTGAAAAGTCAGAGAGGCGCTAGAATCGGTTATGGAACTTTGGAGCGATGTAAGTCTCCTGTCTAACCTTGTGAGGGAGAAACTACCCCTTAGGTGATGTAATTTCTATGTGATACTAGTTGTGGGTGCTACGTACGCACGGGGTGATGAGAGTCCATACGTAGCTAAAGCATGTTTATGTCCGGGTAGATTTAGGACCTTATCATGTAATATTTGAATTATTTGACCTCATTCTGCTAGCTTAATTATTTGAACTTATAATTTAAATTGATTTAGAAATAAATATATGTATACTGGGTCAAGCCTTATTACTTGTTGGCTAGTTATTTGAAAAACGGTAAAGATTATATTCACTTTGTGCTCATGTACTGTATTGTTAGCACGTGCCTCGTAATTCGGTAACTTCCTTCTTTCTTGTGGAGCAGGCCAAACGCCTCGGTAGTATAATAGATGTATCAATGGTTCATGTCTCTCGACCCTCAGCAGTGTACACATTATTCTGGATCGGGCCGAACGACCTCGGCATAATCGTACGTTATATCACTGGTAGTCCGAACATTCACGAGATTATCTTTCCACTAATGCCCAATATTTTTTATGGTATTCCTTATTCATTTGATTTGGCACTTGACATTTTCTGAGTTGTTACGGTAGAATACAACAATGAGAAATTCGTACTTTAAAAGGAATATTTGGAAGATCATGTAAGTTACGAAATTACCCCATTATTGTTGTGTGCATCACATCTACTTATGATTCATTATATTGCTTTATTGGACCTCTAGTAAGTGTCAATGTCGACCCCTCGTCACTACTTCTCCGTGGTTAGGCTAGATACTTAATGGGTACGCATTGATTTACGTACTCATGCTGCAGTTCTACACTAAATGTGCAGGATCTGACAGGTTCATTTGGTGATCATCTTGGCGCGTAGGCGCACCTGTTGAGGGGACTTTTGTGAGCTGCATTCCAGGCTACGCTTCGCAGTCCACTGAGTCTCCATCATACTATTTATTTTATCCTATCTTATTTATATTCTGGACAGATGTTGTATTATTACTCTACTCTTTAGAAAATGCTCATGCATTTGTGACACTAGATTTTGGGGTTATACTAGTTGATGCTCACGGTTTCGTATATTGTTATCACCTTTCATTTCTTTCATAAACTACAATTGTTGTACATTCTCGTAGAATTAGAAGTGCAAATCTCTTTCCTTATTAAAATCTATGATTTCAAAAGTAATAAAATGAGTAATTAAATTGATAAATCAATGTTGGCTTGCCTGATGGTGGCGTTAGGTGCCATCATAAACTATAGTGGATTTTGGGTCATGACATTTGACTAGATTGAAGCAGAAGGGTGCTCCATTCTGATGGTCCGACGATTGCGAGGCGAGCTTTCGGAAGCTCAAGACTGCCTTGACTTCAGCACCGGTGTTAGTGTTTCCTTCCGGTTCAGGGATATATGTTGTGTATTATGACGCTTCACGCGTTGGCCTAGGTTGTGTATTGATGCAGGTGGGGCAAGTTATTGCATATGCTTCACGTTAGCTGAAGCCCCATGATAAGAATTACCCCGTACATGATTTGGAGTTGATCGTGATAGTCCATGCTCTCAAGATCTGGAGGCATTATCTTTATGGGGGTGTCCTGTGAGGTTTAAACCGATCATCGTAGCTTGTAGCATTTGTTCAAGTAGAGGGATCTCAATTTGAGGTAGCGCATGTGTCTTGAGTTACTAAAAGATTATGATATTACCATCTTTTATCATTCGGGTAAGCCGAATGTGGTTGCGGATGCCTTGAGCAGAAAGGCGAGAAGTATGGGTAATTTGGCATTCATTTCAGCAGAGGAGAGGCCATTAGCTTTGGATATCCAGTCCTTGGCTAACAGACTTATGAGGTTGGACATTTCAGAGCCCAACCGAGTTCTTGCATGCGTTGTCGTTCAATCTTCACTATTCGAGCAGATCAAGGATCGACAGTACGACGATCCGCACTATTGGTGAGGATGGTGTTCTGCGACTCCAGGGTCATCTATGTGTCCCTAATGTTGATGGATTGAGGGAAAATATTCTAGAGGAGGCACACAGTTCTCGGTATTCTATTCATCCAGGTGCTACGAAGATGTATCGCGTCCTGAGGAAGCATTATTGGTGGCGGCGGATGAAGAAGGACATAGTTGAGTATGTGGCGAGGTGCCTAAATTGCTAGTAGGTTAAGTATGAGCATCAAAGGCCAGTGGCCTACTCCAACAGATGGTTATACCTTAGTGGAAATGGGAGCGCATTACTATGTACTTCGTAGTTGGGTTGCCGCGGACCTTGAGGCAGTTTGATGCAGTTTGGGTCATTGTCGACAGGTTGACCAAGTCGGCATACTTCATTCTGATTGTGACCACGTATTCTTCAGAGAGATTGGCGCAGATTTACATTCAGGAGATTGTTTGGTTGCATGGTGTGCCTGTTTCCATTATATCAGATAGAGGCCCTCAGTTTACTTCGCATTTCTGGAGGGCAATACAAAGTGAGTTGGGGACTTGGGTAGAGCTCAGCACAGCCTTTCATCTGCAGACCGATGGGTAGTCGGAGCGGACGATTCATATCTTGAAGGATATGCTCAGAGTATGTGTGATTGACTTCAGAGGGCAGTTGGATCTATTCTTGCCTTTGGCAAGGTTTGCTTACAACAGCAATTACCAGTCCAGCATCGAAATGGATCCATTTGAGGCCTTGTATAATCGGCGATGCCGTTCACCCATCGGATTGTTTGAGCTCAGCGAGGCTAAGTTATATGGTACTGACTTGGTGAAGGATGCCTTGGAAAAAAAGTTGATTCAGGAGCGACTTCGCACAGCACAGTCCAGACAAAATAGTTACGTGGATCAGAAGGCGCGTGATTTATCATTTATGGTGGGCGAGAAGGTTCTCTTGAAAGTCTCGCCGTGAAGGGAATCATGAGGTTCGGGAAGAAAGGCAAGTTGAGCCCAAGGTTTATAGGTCCATTTGAGGTGTTGAGACATGTTGGGAAGGTTTCTTATGAGCTTGCTTTGCCTCCCAGTCTATCGGGGGTTCATCCGGTCTTCCACGTGGCTATGATTCGAAAGAATAATGCTGACAGGTCGCATGTGTTAGACTACAACACGGTTCAGCTAGATGAGAGACTGGGTTACGAGAAGGAGCCAGTTGCCATTGTTGACAGGCAGGTTCTCCATTTGAGGTCCAAGAAGATTTCTACGGTAAACGTTCAGTGGAGGGGTCAACCAGTCGAGAAGGCGACTTAGGATACCGAGGAGGAACACTTATTCGGCACTCCAGGTACGATTCTAGACCCATTCGAGGACGAACGTTTATTTAAGAGGTGGAGAATATAACAACCCGACCGGTCGTTTTGCTTTCTATATCTCCGTTCCCCTAAATAAGACTCCTCGTATGTGCTTTTATTGTTTTATGACTTGCGGGGATGGTTAGTTTGGGATTTGGAAGGGTTCGGGTTGAAATCGGAACACTTAGTTCCTTATCGTTAGCTTAAAAGGATTAAGTTTGACTTGGGTCAATATTTGTAGTACACGACCTTGGAATCGGGCTTTGACGGTCCCAATAGGTGCGTATGATGATTTGGGACTTGGGCGTATGTTCGGATCGGGTTTTGGATGACCCGGGAGCGTTTCGGCGCTTAATATCGAAAGTTGGCACATTGAAGGTTTTTCAAGTTCTTTAAATTTGGTTTGAAGTTGTTTTTGGTATTATCGAGGTTTGTTTGGGATTCCGAGCCTAGGAATAGTTTTGTATGGTGATTTAAGACTTGCACGCAAAATTTAGTGTCTTTCCGAGTAGTTTAAGTATGATTCGGCGCGCTCGGAGCAAGTTGGAAGAACTTGAACTTCATAAGTTGATTCGATTTGATATGGAGTGTGATTTTTATTTTTGGTGTTTTCTTCCGTGTTTCGAGAGGTTGGGCAGGTCCCTCTTACATTTACGAACTTGTTGGTATATTTGGGCGGGGCACTGGGGGCCCCGGGTGCCATTCGGACAATGCACGGAAGTTTGGATTTAATATAACTGCTGGTGCACCAGCTCCGGTGTGTCCGCATTTGTGAGATTTTGGCCACAGGTGAGAGCTTTTGACCACAGAAGAGGCCTGGCGTGGACAGCCCAATGATCACAGAAGCGAGGTAGGGACCGCACCTGCGAAGGCGCAGGTGCGAGGCATGCGATCGCAGAAGCGGGCAGGGTCGCATGCGCGACGCGTGCGCCGCAGAAGTGGGCTTGCAGAAGTGAACCTTTGTCCGCAGAAGCAAAGGGGACAGACCTGGGCTTGGTCCACACCTGCAAGACTTTGTTCGCGGAAGCGGAGCCGCAGGTGCGACAGTGGCACCGCAAGTGCGAAAACCGTTGGGCAGTGAGGTTCATTTAAGTCGGGACTTAGGCCATTTTTGACTCATTGCTTTCATCTCATGGGCGATTTTGGAGCTTCTTGGAGAGGGGTTTTCACCTAGCTATTGAAGGTAAGTAATTTGTATCAAATGTAAGTTAAATACATAGATTATGGGCAGATTTTAACATGTAAAATTGTGAAAATTATGGGTTTAGTTGAAAAATCTAGGTTTTGATGAAAATGGGATTTAACCACAAAAATGATTATAGAATTGGATGAAAATGATATATTTGAGTTCGTGAGGTTATGGGTAACAATTATCTTCAAAAATTTCTGAAATCCGAACACATATTACTGGGGGTGAATTTTAGGAATCTTCCAATTAGGGGTGAGTAATTACCCCAATAGTTAAATTATGAACTTTTGAGTATATATTGATTTATTTATATAATATTTAGCTAATTTCGGGTTGTTTGGCACCAAGTTGAGGTTTTAGAGCATATTTATGGACCGGAAGTGAGCTTGAAAACGAGGTAAGTCTCTTGCCTGACCTTGTAAAAGTGGACTCATCCCCTTAGGTGTATTTTTGTTGTTGTGAATTACTTGTGTGGGGAGCTACGTACGCATTAGGTGACGAGAGTCCGTGCGTAGCTAAATTCCATGAGATGTCCGGGTAGTCTTAGATTTACATCATGCTTTAATTGTACTGTCATGTTTGTTCTGCATATTAATTATCTTAAATAGAGCTGAGACTAGAGATTTTAAAGTTGAAAACTTGCAAGTTAGATTTCTCATTTGGGAAAGAATTGAGGAATACTTAATAACTCTGAGAAAATCCATGTCCTCTCGCGTCGCAAGTACTTCCGCGAGCGAGGTAAACTTCTCTATTCTCATGGGAGCGGGCCGTTCTCCTCAGCAGTATAATAGATGCATCTATGGGTTGTGCCATTCGACCCTCGGTAGTGCACACAGTATTTTGGATCGGGTCGTACGACCTAGGCATAAATTGTGAGCGATAATTCTCGGAACCCGATTACACTTGATATTATTTTATGGCTTGAGAGGTATAATTTATTTAATAACAGGAAGTGATTTGGAACTAGTATGTATTAGATGAAGATTTTGGAATTTATTATCAGTTAAAGAATCATTTATTCACTGTTGTTATCGTGTTATTATTATTATTATTTCCATATTCCATAATTGTTTAGAGTTTCTGCATTTTATTATTGGCCCATAGTAAGTGTCAATGTCGACCCTTCGTCACTACTTCTTCGATGTTAGACTGGATACTTACTGGGTTCATGTTATTTATATACTCACGCTACACTTCTGCACTAATCGTGCAGGATCTGAGACAGGTGCATCTAGCAGTCATTCCAGCGCGCACTCCCGATACCTCGAGGCTTAGTTATGAGCTGCTTTCGAGTCCATTCTGCAGCACCCGGAGTTTCTCTTTTGCATTTACTTTCTGTCTACTCAAGTTGAGACAGTAGTTTAGTGTTTTGTATATTCTACTAGTAGCTCATACACTTGTGACACCAGGTCTTAGAAATATGCTAGTAGACATTTGATGGTTTTGAGTATTTATTTCACCACACTTGCTCTCACATTTATTTACGCTTTATTTTACTAAATGTTTCACCTCTTACTTACTTAATCAATAAAAATCAACTATTTTGAAATTGTTAAAAAGAATAAATACATGGCTAGTTCACCGTTGGCTTGCCTAACGGCGACGTTGGGCGCCATCACGGCCTATAGGGGAAATTGGGTCGTGATATTTATACTGCATCAACCAACGGTTCTAAGGTTGAGACTGTAGAGCCCAGTCAGTTTAATAGTCCAAGTAGTAAACCTTGGTTATGGCAACATAACCGGTGGTCTTTGTAAGACTCGTGTTAGCAGGTGGGCGTTGAAAGAGTCATGAAAAGGACCGTCGTTTAGGGTATACTTGACAGGACTGTGGCTTTTATTAATCTCATCAGAGAGTTTTACTCTCTTATCTTCATCAGATAGGTGTTCTAAATTTAAAGGACTAAGTTTAAATCCTTCTAATTTTTCATCTAATAATTGCTTCAGGTCCTCTAGACTTTTTAATTTAAAGCCTCTCACCTCAAGGGGAGGCTGGATACTTGCGGTAGCATTTTCTTTTTACCTTTTATATCCTTCCTATCTATTTTCTGGACTTCTGTTATTAATTTGTCCAGTCTTTCATGAATAGAAACAATATGTTCTCCCAGAATACTAATATAAATATTAGTGTAGTTATTCTGCGTGAGCATAATATTAAAATTCTTAGTTGTAATTCGTCCAGTCTCTTCTTCAAATAATTCTGAAAAAGCTATAAAATAAATTACTTTATCCCTTTCTCCCATTTGAAAAGAATTATTTGGAGGGAAAACTGATTTGGTGACTTCACCAGTAGTGAGCTTATAATCTCTTTCTAGCATGGAAATAGAACCAGGCTTCAAATATAGCCTTAGATAAAAGAATCTCTAAATTAGAAGATTCTAATGATAATATAAGTCATGAATTCAGGAGTAATATTACTGAAGCAGGTACTGACGACACTAAAGCTAGTACCTCTAAGAATGCTGCAAAAGGTAATTTCTTAGGGACAGTTAATTTTGCGGAAGATGAGTTTCTACAAAACCTCCAGTTATTTACTACTCAAAAGATTTTAATAAAAGTCACTCTTTTAATAGATTATAACTTCAAAAAAGAGTTTACTGCTTTATTTGATAGTGGTGCAGATTTAAACTACATAAAAGAAGGTGTAACGACCCGGCCGGTCGTTTTGAGAGTTGTAGCCTCGTTCCCCTATTTACTGCTTATTTTGTACTTTATATCTTTTATGTGACTTATCGGGGTAGTTGGTTTAGGTCCGGAGGGATTTTAGAATGAATTGAGACACTTAGTCTAAAAGTTGGAAGCTTGAGTTGAAAAGGTTAACCGGATGTGGACTTATGTGTAGACAACTCCAGAGTGGAGTTTCGATGGTTCCGTTAGCTCCGTCGGGTGATTTTGGACTTAGAAGCATGTCCGGATTATGATTTGGAGGGCTATAGTTGAACTAGGCTTGAAATGGAAAACAAATTGGAAATTCGGAAGTTTGACCGAGAGTGGACTTTGTAGTTACCGAGCTCGGATTGGGATTTTGGGAGTTGGAGTAGGTCTTTGGTAAGGGTGGCAATTGGGCAGGTCTAGGACCAGGAGCGGCCCGGGATCGCGGACCAAACGGTCTTTTGGGCCTAAACGGGCCTGAACCGGTTAGAACTGTGTACGTGGGCCTAGTCTAGTCTTCCGGGCCGGTTCTTCACTTTAGGACCGCTAGGCCCGGGACCGAACCGATCCTTGGCGGGCCCAAACGGTCCCAACGGTAAAAATTCAAAAAAACAAAACTTGCCCGTTGGGCTTTGATAGCGATAATAGTTTATTACAATTTATTGAGACTCAATTTTGCCATAATGTTGATGTTGGTGAGCAATTAGACCATGAATTAACGAATGCTCTTTATTCTAATCCAACTATTGATGAAAATGATGAGGATGAAATAGATTTTGATGAAATTCAACCGGATGACGATACACCCACTAGTCATGCTCCTGAAGTTAACCCAACTAGTGATAATCTAAATGATGCCCCGTTTAATACTCTTGTTAATGCCCCTACTTTTTTTAGACAACGTACCAAACGGATGGAAACATCTCTTGTTTGGCCATTTTTTACTCAACTAATTCCACAAAATAAGGCTAAGTGTAAAACTTGTGTCAAGGAGTTAGCTTTTAAATATTTTGGATTGCGGGGGAGGGGGGACGGGAACTTGGCTAGACACATATTGATACACCCTCAAGATAAAGTCAAATATCTTCGTTCCAAAGCTTTGGATGAGGGGACAAGTGTACCTACTCCTAGTCAGGCTGACCATAGCACCAGGTCAAATCAATTTCAACCGGGAATTAACACTGTTACCTGTGGTATTTTATATTATGATCCAAAAAACGATCGGGAAGAATTAGCAAAAATGGTTATTGTTATGTACTTACCCTATAGTTTTCCTTCTGACCCTAACTTTGTGCATTATATTAGAATTTATTTTAATCCTACTTATAAAGGTTTTTCTCGCACAACCGTAAAGAGTGATATTTATAAATATAAATAATATTTGCGCTATTTATTTACTCATATAA